>JAJEOU010002284.1:19071635-19161635 GCA_021534815.1 Acrocephalus arundinaceus
ACCTAACGAGAGTCTCTTGAAGAGAATAACTCTGTGCCCAGCTCTGATTCTGCACAGCTCGGCCTCAGTGGGAGCCCGGCCAGCTGCTCGGCTTGGCCGGATTTTGGCCGGGCACCACGGCAGGGCTGCTCATCATTTATCACCACGTTGTCTCAGCTCGTGTTGCCTTAGCCATGAAATGAGACAATAAATATTTGCCTCCCTCCCACAGCCACGGGGATATTTCATCAGCTCAAGCCAGCTCGCTGTCGGTGGGAATGCTGGGGCTGGAATTGCCTCGGAGTGGAGGAGCAGCACAGCAGGGAATGCAAGGTCAGGTAAATCATGCTCCAAATGACCTCTGAGGGGTTCCCTAATCCATGAATTAAATCATGGAAAAGGGGTTTGGTGTGTCCTCACACAGAGGAAACAAAGGTGAATTTACCCCAGCACACAAAGGAGCCAAGGGCACCGAGTGCTGAACGTCCCTGAATGGAAGCTAAGCTCCATAGTGGGATTTCTTTTTAATTTAGAGATCACAACCCAGAATTACTGAGGTTGGAAAAGCCCTCCAAGATCAAGTCCAAGCTGTGCCCAATCCCCACCTTGTCCCCAGCCCAGAGCTCTGAGTGCCACCTCCAGGAATTCCTTGGACACTCCAGGGATGGGCACTCCAAACCTCCCTGGGCAGTTCCAAAGCCTGACCCCCCTTTCCATGGGGAAATTCCTGCTGCTGCCCACCCTGAGCCTCCCCTGGGCAGTTCCAATTCCTGACCTCCCTTTTCACAGAGAAATTCCTGCTGCTGCCCACCCTGAGCCTCCCCTGGGCAGTTCCAATTCCTGACCTCCCTTTTCACAGAGAAATTCCTGCTGCTGCCCACCCTGAGCCTCTCCTGGGCAGTTCCAATTCCTGACCACCCTTTCCATGGAGAAATTCCTGCTGCTGTCCACCCTGAGCCTCCCTGGGCAGTTCCAATTCCTGACCACCCTTTCCATGGAGAAATTCCTGCTGCTGCCCACCCAGAGCCTCTCCTGGGCAGTTCCAAAGCCTGACCACCCTTTCCATGGAGAAATTCCTGCTGCTGTCCAGCCTGACCTTTCCCTGGACAGCCTGAAGCCTTTTCCTCCTGCTCCTGGTGGCAGGAATGCTGCTCCGTGCCAACACAGGAAGGTAAAGTCAGACCAGAATCTTTATAAACAACATTCTGCCTTCTTCAGTAAAATATTTTCCATTTTTTCTCCAACCTGTCCATCTAAGCCTTCCTGGCACCCCATTTCTCCACTGCAGCACTTCCTCACAAACGCTGTCCATGGGCAACAAGCTGGATTTGCTCAGTCTGAGCTGACAAACAGCATTTGCCACCGATCCCAGCAGGAATGTTTCTCCTCCCGGGTTTGGGAGGGATGGGGGCGACAGGACATAATGGACATTGAGCATCCTCACTCCTTCTGGATGTACAACCAAATAAATTAAGCTGAGGAGAAAATGAAGCATTTTTTGGTGAATTTCCAGAAGGGGGTTATGAATAATGCTCTTTGAATTCCAGGATGAAAAGTGACTGAGCACAGGAATCAGGATTCTTCTGTCAAGCTGATTCTTTCAGGAGAGGAAGCAGAGAACATCCATCCTCTCTGTGCTGGGTGCACTGAAAAACCCATCTCTAGGGACAGCATGGGTACATTTTCACCTTGCTAGAGAAATATTGGAGAGAAAATCCCCTCAGTGTCCTCTGCAGCCCTCAAAACCCCAGAGGTGAGAAAATCTGCCAGGTACCCACAGGCTCTGCCCTCCTGGAACCACTTCACTCCAAAGTGCTTCTCCATCATTTCCACAGCAATTAAATTGAGATTCACCGCTCAAATATCCAGAAAAGCTGTGCCACAACTCAGGTTTAAGCACAAACATCCAGAATATTCCCAGAGCCCTTGTATTTGGCATGACACAGCCCAACCAACACAAAATCCAGATAAATGCAGTCAAATCCATTTAATGGACTGAGATTCTCAGTTTGTGGTTGAAGGGTTAAAACATCTCCAGCCTTTGCTTTACTCAAGCACAGAATTCCAATGCTGCCTCAGAGCAAACATCACTTACCTTGTCTTTTCCTATTGCAGTTTTTAGGTCTCACTACAATCATTTGATTACACTACAAGATGTGCATTTAATGCTCAGCATTACCTATGGGTTCCTGAAACAAAATCACATTTTATGCGTTTTTACATCTACAAATTGCTCTTTTTTGTTGCTGAGGTAGAAATCCTGCTCACTCAGAAGCAGTTTGCCTTTGAGGGAGCAAGGACAGATTATTCCCCAATGCTGCTGTGCCCTTGCACAGAATTCAGCTCAAAAGTTGCCCAGATATTTGGGTCAGAGCTTCAGAGAAGTGTTTTCTACTTTGCAGGATAATAAAGTCCTTAACAGTAACAACCACGGGACTAAGTGACAAATACAACTTAATCAAGGGAAAATCTATTTCAAACAGAAGGCAAATTGCCTCAGGCCTTGCTAATTATCTCTCCGGGATTAATAATCAACTCTAATTTAATAATTGGCTTAATATTTCCTTTTTGAATTTTTCAATAATTAACCTGCAGCCTCTCAAAATAATATTCCCAGGCACTTCACAGAATCGTGTTATTTGATGAAAACAAAGTTCGATAAGCTGTCAGCGGATTAAAAATCAAAGGGTAAATTACAATCCTAATTATAAATTAGAAGGTTTTGACAACACAATAATTTGTAGGGAGCAGGTACCAGGAGTGCTGTCATTCCATGTGTGGGACCAGCACGAGGAGGTGCTGGAATGCCCAAAACCAGGTTTTAAATAAAAAAAAAAGCAGGGGCAGCAAGGGGAATGTGCAGTCCCACATCCCAACCCCACAGAGCACAGACCTGGCACATCCTGCACGGATTTGGAAATTTGTTTTCCATCAGAGCCCACTCAGAGTTCTCTCCTGGCCTGCCAAGGCAGGGCACTATGAAAAGCTGAATAAATAAAATGTTTTCATAGCAGAGCAATGCCAAAGGTTAGGAAATAATCAGATGATGAAGGAAAAGTGCTGGCCCTTCTGCAGTGGGGTCTGGCCATTTTAAACACATTTGTGACCCAAACTGCTGAAGGTCATCCCTGGATATTTCAGCATTTTCTTTTCTTATAAAGGAACTTCAAGCCACACAATTATCTTCTGTGTGGGACAAAATTTGATAAAGCATTTAAAGATCCTTAGCTCAAGGCACGGCCTGAGCAGAGGCAGTGGGGGCACAGACCCTCAGCCTGTGGGGACTGACCTGGGGGTTTCTGCAGCCTTTCCTAGACCTGCCTGGTGGCTCCTGACACTTGTGGAGGTGCCCATCAGTCCTACAGCTTTGACTGCTGCTGTTTTCTAGAAAATCTCATTCTGAAAGAAAATTACAATGCAGAACTTTGCTGTGGCTCCTCTGGTGTCACCCACGAGCTCTGACTCTGCTGAGAACTGGGTTTTCCTTACATAAAACACCAATCCTCTCCACCAGAGTGGAGTGTCACCCTGATTTTTCCAGCCTTCTGATTGCTCTCATATTGGAGTCAGAGTTCTCACTTTCTCACACACCTTTTCCATAAACAATCCTTTGTTTTTACAACCACTATCATTGTTTATGTACTTTGTAGTAGGAGGAGAACCTTGACTGATAATTTGTTTGACTGACGTGGTTGAGAGGAGGTGATTCCACCTTCCAATCCACAGTCATTTTTCTAAAACTATAAATGATGAAGTTTCAAAATAAAATGCCCTTCCTCAGGTTTCTCCTCATCCTTGCTGAAAATCTGAGGTCTCCGTGTCATCATTTCGTGTCCTATCATGACAACAAAGTGCTCAGATTTCACCTTCCCAGAGCAGGGAGAGCTGCCACGCTGCCCCAAGGAGATCGGGAGCTGCACTCAGCACCCCTGGGTGTGGCAGAGGCACACTCAGAATAAATTCACTCACAGTAAACGTGCCTCTCTCACACTGCCATAAAGTAATTGCAACTCTGAAAAGCTGAGGTAGAAATAACGCCGAGATCTCTGACCAAACCCACCCACAGGACTGAATTGTTCCCTCCTTGAGCTTAGTGGAGTCAGCCCAGATTATTTTGTGTGAGATTGGCTGGGTGCTGTTAGCTTTGTGTCATGGCTCATTTCAGGGAAGCTGGGTCTCGAGTCAGCCAAAATTTGGAACTTGGGCAGTACTTGCAGAATGGAAATGCACTGGGCAGGGAAAGTCTGTTCATTTATTTTCTATTATCATTATGAATCCAGGAATCAGTTACCACTGATTTTTAAAAGGAGAAAAATAACAAAAGTAATTTAAAAATCACTCTCCTGGCCTCTCAGGATTTCTAGGCGTCTTTTAAACCTTTTTTCTTTTCATAATCTTCTTCCACCAAAACACAGCACCTCCTTTGAAGGAAGCAGAGCAGGAGCTGTTGTCTCTGCTCCAAAGTCACCTTGCTCCTTCCTTTGCCTGTTTGCTACTTTATCACTCTTCTTACTCAAAGTTTCCTGTTTTGTTATTATCTGATTTTAAACAGAGCTGGGAAATCTGATTCAGTGGATGTGGGGGCAGCTGCACCAATTCCTTAAAACCACTCCCATCCCAGTGACCACCCTAGCTGGTCCCACACCAACACCTCAATCCAGGACCCACCTCTGTCCTCCCCACACCAGAGATACCACAGAGCTGCTCCCTGGAGCATTTCCTAGCACAACTTTTTAAAATTTCCCTTTTCCAGCCAATTTGCTTTCTCCCAGTGCTAAAGTTTCCTTTCCCTTCTGTTTAAGGATGGAGAGCACAGTTTGTAACCTCACTCAGCTGCTCCTTTGAACCTCCCAGCCCCAGCTCAGTTCAAATTTTCCTTGCTGGGATTCACCAGCCTCTCCTGGGGTTTTTCCCAGGTCACCTCCACTCTGATTTAGGGGAGACAAGGGCAGAGAACAAATCCATTGCCCAGGTTCATGGAAGGGCTCACAACCCTGCCAGGGCACCCTGAAGGAGAAATCCCTGCTGGGATGGTCCTGGGAGCTGGATAAACACCAGAAAAAGGAGAAATCCCTGCTGGGATGGTCCTGGGAGATGGATAAACACCAGATAAAGGGGAAATCCCTGCTGGGATGGTCCTGGGAGCTGGATAAACACCAGGTAAAGGAGAAATCCCTGCTGGGATGGCCCTGGGAGCTGGATAAACACCAGAAAAAGGAGAAATCCCTGCTGGGATGGTCCTGGGAGCTGGATAAACACCAGATAAAGGGGAAATCCCTGCTGGGATGGCCCTGGGAGCTGGATAAACACCAGATAAAGGGGAAATCCCTGCTGGGATGGCCCTGGGAGCTCAATAAACACCAGAAAAAGGAGAAATCCCTGCTGGGATGGTCCTGGGACCTCGATAAACACCAGAGCCACTCCAGCCCCTGCCTGGCAGCAGCAGGAAATGTTTGCTTTGGTTTTTCCTGGAGCCACATTTCCTGTGCAGATCTGGGGTTTAAATTCCCATTTAGGTTCATCCCTACAGCAGCCCCTGGCACCCACAGAAACCAGCCCAGTTTCTCCCAGCTCACAAGAATCAAGGAAAAGGAAGATTTCAACCCATTAGAAATCCAAATAACTCCTGTGTCCATCAGTCATTCCTTAATTTGCTTCAAACTCCTCTTTTGAGCTGTTCCTGTCACACCGTGCTGCCTTTGCCCAAACAGAGCTGGGATTTCAGGATTCCTCACAGAAATACGTTGCTTTTCCTTTTTTTTTTTACCTGTTTATGTTAATTTTCCCCTTCACGTGCATTTGCAGCCTCTGAAGGGAAAAAAAGTGTGCAGAAAAAAGGTGAAAATGTTTTTAAGACCTCTAGCAATCAATAAAGGCAAGGCTCCAGCAGGCAGAGTGTTCCCTCCTGTACTGCCTGTCCTGGAAATATTGATAGTGTGGTGGGAGAGCTTTTTTTCCTTCCTGTTGCCTTTTGAAAATACTGATAATATGAATGTTGCCATTAGCAAGAAATATGTCACCGCAGAATTAATGGCATTCAGCCAATAACAACGACTCTGCCTGTCAAGTTAACTCAATTCCAGGGCAGCAGAGCAATTCTGCCATCCCAACCTCCCTCAGAGACAGAGATGGATGCAGGTGATTCTCGCAGGCTGCAGAGCCCTGAGATGTGCCCCAAATCCCAGGGATTAACTGGAGCCTTCCATAAAACCCTTTTGGGCACCGTCCTGATCCCAAACCTGCAGCAGCTCCAGGGAAAAGGAGGGAAATGGGAATGTTGTTCCTCCTCACTGGTCAGCAAGGGTCAGGACCTGCTCTGGGGGTTTGACCATCTTGCTTTACTCAGTTTTAGGTCTTAAAAGCAGACCAGTGTCCCCCACATGATATCTGACTCCTTTATATTGAAATATTCAACAGCAAGTTAAACACTTGTTAAGACAACAGAGATAAAAGATTCTTTTGCTTGCCTTTCTCACTCAAAAAGATAAAAATGTGTTAAGAGCTCAGCTAAGCTGCAGCAAGACCAGGCTGGAGGCATCTGCTGCAGCCTCCAAGAGTGACGTTAAATCTTTATTCTCAGAAAGGTTATGGACAGATCAATGCTCGGGGGTGATTAAGTGACTAAATCATTTCACATGAGCAGTGATGTTTCACTGGCAGGCACTGGACAAAGGGAATCTGAAATGAGGTTGCCCACGATGACACTGGCACAAAACTTAAATATTGGGTACAGCACCAAAGTGACATTGTGACAAATCAGCAGTGCCAGCAGCTCCCGTGCTGTGAAATCCAATATTAATGACCACAAAAACACAGCTAGCCACACTCCAGACACCTGAAATGATTCCTGAAGCTCCCATGGTATTTTGAGAAGTGCCCAAGCATTTATCCTGTTGATATGATTAGGTAAACACTTCTGAAAATTGTATTTGGGGCCTTTAAGAACAAGTCTGCTGGAGCTGGTTTGATGAATGCAATAACTTTTAGTCCAATCTAAATCTCCTCCTAGACTAAATTGTTCCTCACCGGGACTAACCTGGTTTAAATATTACAGTTTAAATTCAGGATTTATACCTGGAAAAATCCTTTCTGTGCTTAGGGAATGGGTTTCCTCTTCTGGTTCCAGCTCTTGTGGCATCTCAGCCTCATTGTGGCCAGAGTTTCCTGCAGATCTCTCATTGCACTGGGAATTCTTGATGATTTCCTTTAAATTTCCATTAGCAATGTTAGGTACAGACTGGGCTGTGTCAGATTTTTTCTCAGTTTCACTCCCAGTGACCAACACTGGTTCCCATTCTCCAGCCAGGCAGAATTCACAGGCCAAACACAGCAAATCAAACCTCACAGAGAGGCAGCAAACATGGCTAAAATCACACTTGGCTGAAGATCACTGGGGCTTTGGCTGGTGTAAATCAGGAATTCCTGAATGCCACTTGTTGTAGTAGGACACGAAATGAGCACTCACACACTGAGAGGTCTAAGGCAAAAAGAGAGCGTTGATTTTACAGACCTCCTAATTTATAGATTTCTAACAGTGACAGTGGATTGGAGGATGAGATTCTCTCCTCTCAACCACACTGGTCAAACAACAGTCAATCAGTTCTCTCTTCTAAGAAAGAACGTAAACCAATGATATTTTTAGATAAAAGTACGCGAGAACCTCAATATAAAAAATGTAAACATCAGAAGGCCGAGCAAAACTTTAGAAGAACAAAGCAGCTCTGGAGGGGATGGAGCACTGACGCCCCCAGACAAGGATCCATCCCCTCCCAACAAACACCTGCCATCCCCCTTCCCATGCAAGATCCTGCTATTAATAAGTAAAATAACGAATCAATAAAATGAAACCTGAGAGCAATGGCTTCAAAGCCGAAGCTCAGAGCATCCCCTTGATGTTGTGTGAGGCTGCTCCCCCTGCAGAGCTCCTGCCCCGGGGCTCTCAGGGGTGTCAGAGCCACCCCAGGAGCCAGAGGAGATCAAAACCTCCCCTGGAGCTCTCCTTTCCCTTGGACACCTCAATCCCTGTGTTGTGTAAGGGGAAATTGCTCCCCCGAGCCCTGCGAGGCAGGCTGGAAATATGGGGAAAACAAACAGTGAATTGTTGTGAGGAAAACACAGAATTAGAGGTAAAATTGCCCTGGACTCGCTGCACTTTCAAAAACCTATTTGGCTGCTACCACTAGAGAGTGATCTTCCAATATTTCCCTTGCTTTAGAACAAGCAGAGTTGTTTTGCAGTATTTTCTGCAAAAAGAAAATTACTCCTGATTATACTCTCTGCAGGAATCTATTTTTGAATCTATTTTCTTCTTTTTCCCCCCTCGACTCTTTTTTTTTTTTTTTTTTGAAGTTCAGATATGCTCTTTTCAGGCTGGCAGTAAAATCAGGAACTGATTGGAGCCATTCTGAACAACAAAATCATCTCAGAAGGCAAGAGATAACATGAGAGGTCTAAGTGTAAACCAAGGAGCTCCTGGTTTTACACCTGTATACAGCACAGAAAGTCAGAAATAATCAAACTATAATTTAATTTTTGTTTTATCAGTGAAGTATATTTATTTTTATGCCAAGTGTTTGAGGGGTTTTGAGCCATATTTGTTTTGTGAGCCATAAAGAACAGCTGTTTTCTATCTGAGAATAAGATTAAAACAGATATTTGTTTATTATATTTAACCATGAGTATTTATTGAGTAATTGTTCATTATTTAGGATCTGTTTGATTGCTTTTTGACCCCACACTCAAATATAAATTCACTTCATTCACAGACGTCCCTGGGGCTGCTGGAACTGAGTGAAGGGATCAGGGCAAAGCTTTGGAAAGTGTCCTAAATCATGGAATTATTAAGATTGGAAAAGACCTTTAAGATGATGAGTCCAACCATCATCAGAACAATGGAGCAAGTACTAAAACAACATCAAAGTTGTCATATGGAAGAACCAACTACTGCTGTTGCTTCATGAATATTTGATGGCAATATTAAAATATTATAATCACCTCTTCTAGACCCAGCTCTGCTGAAATGCCAATGAGATCAAGGTGATTAAAGGCACCACAATATTCATTAAGGCTCAAATACCAGCACCAAAATGATTTCTTTTCCATCACAATTACACTGAATTATTCAAATATATATTCCATATGTTGCACATTAAAGTTTTACCTGTGGAGACTTTGCTGGCATAAAAACGCAGGTTTTAATTTTGGTTAACAATACAAATGAAGCTAAGACCCCATCAGAGAATGTTATTGTTCAAAACATTTTTTCATTGCCACATTAAAACTTGGAATGAGCTGGCAAAGCAGCTCCACTTACCCTTAAGCACAGCAGCCAAAATTCTTCATGGAGAGTGAGCAGGAACTTTCCAAAACAGAGTTCAGGGCACCACTTCCACACTGAGAAAACACCTCCACGTATTTTCATTTGAAACAGCCACAATTTTCATCCTTATTTTGTGCACGGCCTTGTGAACATCCCCTAATTTCAAAGAAAAAGAAAATCAGTTAAATTTACAGAAAAAAAACATTATTTATAAACAGATTTTGAAGCTTTTGGAAGCCTCAGCTCTGAAACGTTGTCAGGCAGCTCTGAGTTACTCACGTTGCTGAGGGAATCCATTTCTCCAGATAAATATTGCTGTAAGAGACTGACTGCTCCATTATCCTGGTCTGGCACACCTTTCATTCCAGGTAAATCCTGAGCCCACGCTGGCACACGGTGACTGCTCCAAACCTCTCCCCATCTCCTGCACTTCCAGGGTTTTTTTTTTGGACACCGTGTCTGGATTCAGCTCCTGGCTCATGGGGACACTGGGATTCATCTCCAGGCCCAGTTCTAACACCAACAATCCCACATTCCCCATTTTCCAAGGGTCACACTTACAGCTAATGGGACAAAGATGATCCCTGGTACTGCAGGGATTTGCTGGGAAAGGGGGAAAACCCCAAACCCAACAGCTGTGGGGAGTGGAGCATCCCAAAACTCTGGGTTTGTCCAAAAGGGAAGAGGCAGCAGCAACTGCAGACAGGGAATTCCAGAAGGGCAGCAGGACAAGGACCCTGCTCACCTGGGATCGAGCTGCAGCCTGAGGAGATTCCCTGAGAATTGCTTCAAGTTCCTGCAGCAGCCACTTCATTGTCCCCGCATTTTGGGAGGTGACCAAACCCAAAGTGATGCAAGTGACTGGCTGGGGCTGCTCCTGCCAGCCTGGCCAGATCCTCGGGGTGCTGCTGGGGTGAACCCAAGCTGGTCTGGGGGAGAAACCTCAGGGATGGTGCTGGGGTGAACCCCAGGCTGGTCTGGGGGAGAAATCTCAGAGGTGGTGCTGGGGTGAGCCCTGAGCTGGTCTGGGGGAAAAACCTCGGGGGTGGTGCTGGAGTGAATCCCAAGCTGGTCTGTGTCACCCTGTTCTTCCAAGCCTTCTGATGTTTACATTTTTGTAATAGAGTTTCGCACATTTCACACATTTTCATGTAAATAATCATTGTTTTGCATTCCTTTCTGGAGAAGGAGAGAATTGCTGGACTGTTGGTTTGACCAGTGTGGTTGAGAGGAGACAATTCCATCCTCCAATCCATGGTCACTGTTAGAAGTCCAGAAATTCGAGGTCTGTAAATAAACTGCTCTCTTTTATCTTGGACATCTCAGGGTGTGAGTGTTCATTTCATGTCCTGTTGTGACATGTCTGGTGGAGAAACTTTAGGGGTGGTGCTGGAGTGAATCCCAACCTGGTCTGGGGGAAAAACCTCAGGGGTGGTGCTGGGGTGAGCCCCAGGCTGGTCTGGGGGAGAAACGTCAGGGGTGGTGCTGGGGTGAGCCCCAAGCTGGTCTGGGGGAGAAACATCCCAAGCTGGCCACGTTTTCACTCGGAGCAATGCTCCTGCTGGGATAAAAGATTCCCATTCCTCTCGCTGAGCTCTGGGAGCTTTAATGCCTTTGTGTGGTGCTGCTCTTCCTTTCATCTTAAGCACATCTTTTATCCCAAAACTGTCCAGGGGAGATGAAAGGAGGAGGCAGGAGGTTAATCAGAGCTGACAAACTCGGGGTGTTCTGGGACCCAGTCCCAGCGTGGGTGGGGAAGGGAACAGCGAGTGGCAGCAGCCACCTGGGCTTGTGCAGAGCCTGGGACATCCCTGCTGCAGGATGGAGACTGCATTTGGTGGAGAGGAGCTCAGGGTAAGGAACTGCCTGCTCCAGGAGCTCGATGCAGGGAGAGCAGTGACCAGGGGTGGTGGGACTGGCACGGGGTGACATCTTCATGGTGACACAGACAGTGGTGATGCCTGAAGTTTGAGCTTTCCTGTATTTCAGGTTCTGTGGTGCCCAGGGTGCAGCTCTGAGCTCACAGGCAGTGTCACTCAGCTCTCTGCACACAGCAGGGACACAAAACAAATCCTTGTCCTGCTGCACACCAAGGACAACTTTCAGCCCAACAGCACAAACAAGGGTGGCTGGAGGGAGGAACAAGAAGGATGGGAGCTCACAGCCTGGAGCTGGGATTGGACAATTCAACCTCAATGTGCAAATGGACCAAAACTTATCAAAGTGTGAGACCTCGTGACTGTTTGTCCATTTTGTGCCTATTTGGGGTCCATTTCTGTGACCATTTTGGGTCCACCTTGGGTGTAGTCCTGGTCAGGCCCTGTCCAAGGTGTACCCTAAAGGCCTTTCAATAAATCCCTGCTTTATTCTCCAGCTTTGCCCAGTCTCTGTTCCAGCTCAGCCTTCCCAAGGCATCAGGGGCACTGAGACCCTCTCCAGGTGTCCCAGGACAGGTGGGTGGTGCTGGAGGGAAGGGATGCATCCAGAGGGATCTGAGCAGCCTGGGCTCCCTGCCTGCTTTGTGTCCTTAGAAATAACCCAGCAGGGACAATAGAAATGTTTGGATTGTCACACACACTGACTGCCACAGTTCTGCCCATTCCCACCGGGATTAGTCTTCTCTCTGCTTTGTTCCCCTGCTCCTCTGTTGAATTGTAAGGTAGAAAAAGTGAAGGCCATTCATAATTCAGAGCTGCAGAAACAAAAACATCCCCAGGGCTGCGAAGTCTAGACAGACAACAAACGAAGTTTGGGCACACCATCTTTTCTCAGGGCTCTCTTTAAGGACTCAAACATCCCACTTTCCCACAAAAATCCTTCTGACCTTCGTTTTGTACATCTTTAGCTCAGTTTCTGGAGACTTTTCTACAACTGTGCCTGTCTCAGGAGGGAGGCCAGTCCCAGAATTGTGCTGGGATGGGCCTGGAGGAATTTTAAGTGGAAAAATTCAAGGGGAGAAATGTGGTCGATCTAAGGGCACCAGGGCTGAACATCCCAAAGGGCCTTGGGGACTTCAGACCCACCAGCATCAGACCTGACTAGACAGGAAATTCAGCCAATTATGCCCCTAGATCAGAAAAAAACCCAGGCACAGCTAAAAATCACTTTATCCCCACTGTGGGCACTCACACAGAATTTTAGGGTTTGCTTTTTAAAGTGCCTTTAGAAACATCTTCAAAAAACCTAAATGCAAACGTCTCCAAAAACCTAAACATCTCCAAAAAGCTTAAATGAGCTTTTTACTCCAGAAAGTTCCCAGAGAATGGGGTATTCCTATAACTGTATCAGCTGCAACTTGTGTTTTAAGGCAAAGATATTTTCTGAACAAAAAAATCCAGAGTTTAGTGCAGTACATAAATGGCTGAAATACAGCAGCTATTACAGGAGTGGAAAGAGGACTACAATGCCCACATAAATTGATAGATCCATTTCTCAGTGAGATACACAAGCTGGTAAAATAAACCATGTATTACAGTAATGGCAGAGCAGAGGAGCACCTGGAGAGGTCTCTCTACATAACAAATGCATCCAAACTCGTCTCTGCCACTTCCCAACACACAATTACTGATTTACCGTGGAGTTACCAAAGACACCCTCATGGATGGGAGCTGCTGGGGAAGGCTCTGCTGTTCATTCAGTTTTTATTTGTACCCAACAGCAAAGCACTGCTGGGAAAGGCTCAGCTCCTCCCTCAGACTCAGGGCTGGCAGCAAATATGGGGAAAGGAGCAGCTCCTGCTCCTCTCACCCCGGTAATCATCGTTACCATGGCCAGCTGCCAAAGGAGAACATTCCCTTCTGATGTGCTGTGCTGTACATTAACCGGACATATTTCACACTCTGTGCTCTCCTAAGGCTCTTTTCCCCTCACAGGATTTTTATTTTTTCAAAGAGCGTTAGTTACACAAGATAAAAACGGGGTAATTAACACATCACTTCCTCTGCAGGAGCCACCCAGCTGCCTCTAGCACATTCCCTGCTCATTCCTGGCTACAAATCCACCTGTGGAGTGCCACATTTGGGAATGGGCAGCAAGCACCCTTCTCTCGTGGCTGGGCACCCAAAGGTCACCATCCAATCTGCCAGTAAAAATCTGCTCCTGCACTGCTCCTTGATTTTCCCAGAGCCCTGGGATCAGGGGCCTGCTGCAATTCCAATTTGTGACCCCAAAGCAGCTGCACTGCTGGGTAATTGGTTTTTTACCAATTTAAAAGAGCATTCACAGCACAGAATGGGAGTGTAAGGGGGGATTGGAGGGCATGGCTGGGCCGGGCTGCAGAGGCCAGGTCCTGCAAGGGGCTCACTTCTGCAAGGGGGCCGGGTCCTGCAAGGGGGCCGGGTCCTGCAAGGGCCAGCCCCTCACCCTGCATGGTCAGAACCCTCTGGGCAGCCCTGGAAGGGACCAAGAGCGGGGTTTGAAGGCACCACTGCCCTGACCTTTTATTCAATGCTGGCTGGGGCAGCTCAGGCTGCTGGATCTCAGGGCTCTGGCAGCACTCTGGAGGTGGCTCAGCAGGGAGGGACCCCACCAGCCCTGCAGCTGCAGCTCCTCACTCCCAAACCCTGCCACAGCACCCCAGGATTGTTCATGGCAGGGAATGGGACCAGCCCTGAGTGTGTGAGGACAGATTGAGCTCTGTTCCCAAACTGGGGCTGGGAACATCGAGGTTTGACTTACCCTGGGCTGGACCAAAGCTGTGCCTGTAAACTCTGCCCATCCCGCAGGATCCAGCTCAGTTTTTCTGCCCCCAGCTCCTCGAGGGTTTGGCAGGAACGAGGCTGGTTCTTGTTTCATCCAAGCTGATTTACCCTGCAAAAAACGTGGGGAGAGCTGCAAATAAACAAGGCACAGGGCGTTCCAATTCGCAGGAATACACAGGAAGGTGAATTCATGGGGTTTTCCTTTTGCTCTGTTAAAAATGAGTGCGAAAACCATAAACAGTTCTATTTGCATACAGTATTTTTTAATTTTAAACGTTGTTTTCTCTCTGCCCCCAAGAGCCTGCTGTTCCACGGGATATTGTTATGGCTCAAAACTGTTCCTGCACAAATGGGCTGCATCTCTTGGCAGCGAGGAGCAGAGCTCCACAGAACACACAGGCAGCATCAAAGAGGCTTTGCTGGTTCTGGCAGATTCACCAGCAGCCACGGGCAGAGCTGCTCACATCAGCTGCTAAATTGTGTCCCCAGGGGTCACCCAGCACTCAGCACCTCCCTCAGCACAGGTTCACCCCGGGTTTGCCCTCTCTCACCTGTGCCA
Organism: Acrocephalus arundinaceus; assembly: GCA_021534815.1. Classification (NCBI taxonomy): domain Eukaryota; kingdom Metazoa; phylum Chordata; class Aves; order Passeriformes; family Sylviidae; genus Acrocephalus; species Acrocephalus arundinaceus. The sequence continues at coordinate 19,086,193 of JAJEOU010002284.1, forward strand.
GGGACAAGGAGCTGGCCTGGCTGAAGGAAAACAAGAGAAGCTGAACCTCTTCAGGGTCCCTGGCAGAAATTGGGGTAAATAACCACACACGCAGTCCTTGGGGTTTTGTCCTTTTTTCAGTCAGTTTTGCTGCTGTTCAGGATGTTCCAATGAGTCAGAAGTGGCTGAAAGCGCAGGAAAATGAAGCTGGAGCCTGGCACGAGAGCAGAGTGCCAAATCCCTGCCTGTCAGGAGGCAGAGGTGGGCTGGGAGCCATCCCTGCCCCGGGCTGCAGCAGGGAAGGGATCACCTGGGCCAGGGCTCTGTCCTGCTCCCCAGGAGAGATGGAAAGGTGCAGCAGTCCCTGGGGTGCAGCAGAGGGGCAGAACCACCTCCCTCAATCCATGCATATATTAAAAAAATGAAGACCTCCCTCAATCCATGCATATATTAAAAAAATGAAGATATTTATAGACATTTATTTTTGAATGTCTCACAAAGCCATTTAGATATTTATATTCATCCCATGGAGATGCCTCAGGACACACATTTTTACCTCAAGTCTGATCGTTCCATGCCTTCCTTCCACAGCCTGACCCTGCAGATAAACGGGAGAGGCCAAGCCCAGCTCCAGCCTCACCATCCCACAAACCTCCACACTTCATCTTCTGGACCAGGTGCTCCTAAAATGTGCAGGAAAAGAGGGAAAACAAACACAAAAAGTGACCTGAGGGGGCACTTCAGACAGTGACAAGGAAGCCCAAGTTCCATAATCATTTGTTTCCAAGACAAAAACCGAAGTAGGAGAGGAGGAAAGCAGCAAATGGGCTTCTTAAAATATAAACTTCTTAAAATAAAATATAATCCTGTCAACTGTTGTCTCACTGTGAGCTCAACTGCTATGCTAAAGCTGCAAGGTATATTAAGAGTTGAAGAACCCATAAACTCGGCCATAACTCTCTTTAATTTATGGCTGCCTGACAGTTTCCTTCTCCTGAGCCATTTACTTGATGTATACCTGACGTCACCTCCAGCGCACATTGAAATAGAAATACAATGGGATGGGATAAACAAGTTTGCTTGGGAGACTTTCCAAAGCTGGCCTGGAAAACACACCTGGCTCAGGAACTTTCTCACTCCTCCCCATCCACACATGGCCCTTCCCACACACAGAGCCCAGGCCAAAATGCAAATCCTGAATCCTCCCCTCCCTCCTTCCACCCTCAACAGCACCATGTATTCTAAATATATGTTTGTTTGTTTCCCAAGCAGGGAAGATTCAAGAGATTTTCACCAAGGTTCTCTTTGAAAGCTGATAAAAACAGCTTAAAAGGTGCTGGAAATGGGAGTTTTCTCCCCATTAAGGACCCGTTGCCTCAGTCCAGCAGAGCACACAGATAATTTCCAGCACACAAATAACACCACTGTAAACAGTATTAAAAAGCACTTTATAAGATCAAGGCTGGAATATCCACAACCTTTCCTTGTGAAGCCTCAAAAATACAAGGGAGCCTATTAAAGCAGCTCTTGAACAGAACATCTCCCTGGAGAGCTGATCCTGACCCTTCTCCTTCCGCAGAACAAATGTTTACTGAAATATTCAACAATTAGTCCTGGAAAGGAGGAAAACCTGAGTCACATCACACCACAGAGATAAAACCCTGTGGTAATGAGCTGCTGCTCCACACCTCTGCAATGTTCTGCCTGGTAATCACCCTGCCCAAGGCTCCTCAGCTCCCAGCTCCAGTCCAGAGGTTGGATTTATTCAGGCAGCATTTCCTGCTCCTCAGCACCCCGGGAAGGATCCACCCATAAACCAGTCCGTGTCCAGCCAGCAGCAATGACAAAGGCAATTCCTAACGCTGCCACTGCAAAACCCTCGGCACCGAGAGCACAGGAGCCCATTATTAGCTTGTCAGGAATCTTTGATTTAAAGGCCATAAAAGCGGTATTTTTTTCCCTGGATTTTGCTATACCAAGGAGTTTCTAAGCCTGTGGGATGAAATTGCTGAAGAATGAGAAGTCTCCAGTCTTACCTGCTGCTCGTGGCTCCAGGGGCTGTGCAGTGCCAGGGTGAGGGACACGAGGGGTGCAGGGTGCCCTGAGGGGAACAGGAGCAGCTCTGGGTCACACCTGGGGCTCCTGGCACAGCCCAGGGACAGGAGGGAGGCACAGCCACACACCTGAGGGTCAGGACCTGCTGCTGCACCAGGGACAGGGTCTGCATCCTGTCTGCTACCAGATCTGGGGATATTTAGGGGGAAAAAAAATCACCTCACCTAAAATCGGTGCGGTACTTCACTCTTTCCTGTAGGGAATTAATGATGGAGGGAGGGCTGGAAAAGGTTTGGAATCACAGAATGTCCTGAGCTAAAAAAGGACCCACAGGGATCACCCAGTCCAAGCCCTGGCCCTGCACAGACACCCCAACAACTCCAATTGTCCAAAGGCTCCTGGAGCTCTGGCAGCATCGGGGTTGTGCCCAGCACCCTCTAAATTCCACCTCAGGGATGTGGCTTGGAAGATGAGAATCTCTGAAAGTCCAGAGACACAACGAGAAGTTAAAATTCTTCATTTCAAAGCACCTCTCACCCAGAGCCTCCTCCTGCCTACACCCACCTCTATCCCAAGGAGCCCCTTTAGGCAGACACAGATCTCCTCTAAGTTCTGAAAAGGAGATTAAAAGTGCCTGTCCCTTGCCATGGGCAGTTTTCCCCACGAGCTGTTTGTAGCAGATTTTGCAAAACTGTTTTCCCAGAACGTGTGGGCATCTGCATCCTGTTCTCACTTGAAAATCCAACACCAGAACTCTCATTTTCCATGTGGCAAGAGAATGACTGCCCGGCTTCCCTTCCAGGAGAGCAGAAATGTCTGCGAGGGAAAGAATCTCACCAATTTGGACAGCGCTGCTTCCACCAGGGAAGAAAAGGGTTATTTCCCTTCTGTCAAAACAACCTGTCCTGAAATGGGCTTCAATTTTCTCACAAAATGGACCAGAAGGGAACAGGAAAAAAAAACCAAAACCCATATCAGGAAGACTGCTGAAAAGAGAAAATGTTCTCTGCTGAAGAATGCTAATATAAGGCAGAAACATTGGGAACAGTTTCAGGGAAAGGAGAGGCCTTGGAGTGTCGCAGCAGGACACAAAATAAAGATAGTTTGACTCCAGTTTTTACCATGAGAACAACTGAAGGCTTTACTTACAATGTTTTTGCTTCTTTTATAGCGTATTTTGCTAACAAAGGTATTCATTGGTCAATAGGACTGACACTTCTTTCCATTGGTTAAATAACAGAAAACAACAGCTGGAGAAGATTGTTATGAGAAAAAAAAAACACTGCCCACTTACAAATATTTTGGGAAAAAGAGAAAGGTGTTTTGGGAAAGAAAAACTGTTGTAAGTTTTCCCTTGGGAAAGGAGCTCGCAAGTTAGCAAGCTGAGAATTCTCTCAGGCTCAGAAATACTGAGCCCACATTGGAGCTGCCTGGTGCAGGTACAACCCTGGAGAACTTTGAACCACAGGACAGAAGCTTAAAGTCCACCCCTGCCATGGCAGGGACACCTCCCACTGTCCCAGGCTGCTCCAACCCCAATGTCCAACCTGGCTTTGGGCACTGACAGGGATCCAGGGGCAGCCACAGCTGCTCTGTGCCAGGGCTGCCCACCCTCCCAGGGAAGAAATTCTCCCCAATCTCCCACCTAAATCTACCCTCCTTCAGCTTAAAGCCATTATTTGTTACTTCATAAGAAGCTTTTTCTATTCCAACACCTCCTTTCCATTCTGCCTCAGTGCATTGATTCAAAACGCTCTGAGCAGAGCAGTAACTCCTCTGAACCCAAGTTTCCTTGTAGCAAACCACCAGAATTGTCACTGGAAGCAGGATTGGTGAATGGGAAGGAGAATTCCCTGCTCCTGTTTGCTCGGAGTGCTGGCCCAGCTGGGTTCCTATGGGTGACAGCCTCAGGTGTCCCTCAGTGGCCCCCAACAAACCCCAAGGACTCCACGTTGAGTTTCACACCAGCAAGGTCAGAGCCAGAGGTGCCGCACTGCTGTGACAGCCGAAAGCACCAAGGACGAGCCCCAGGGATTTCTGGGGGGCACTGCAGCCTTGCAGCAGGAGCTGTGACCCCCAGGAGCTCCCAGAACAGCCAAGAAAGGCGTGAAAGATCTCCCAGGTACGAACATGTTCTGCTTGTGTTCTCAGCCAGGCGTTTTTAAAAATTCATGAGGCCTTGAACGCTGCAAAGATCCAGCCAGTGTTGAGCTATTAAAAAAATAACAGTACATAAAGTACTTGGGTTTTTTTCTTCCTCCATAAAAAACCAGTGCAGTCAAGTGGAAAAAAACTGTGATATGAGAGCCTGCCTTGTAAAGGTTCCTGCAGAGCGTGAACCATCCGTGCTTTTCCCTCCATCCACGTCCTCATTCCCTCTGCAGGCTGGGCTCTTCCATGCCCCTGGACCTTGACCTTCCATGCCCTTTGGGTTGGATGCCCTGGAGATGCTGGAGTTTGTCCCGGGGAACACCCAGAGACTGGAACGAGGCACTGAGACAAACAGATTGAAAATCCCATTAAGCTGTGAGTCAGCAGAGACAAATCAAACTATTTAAACAAATATTTCTGGTTGGAAAGGCAGCGATGGCATCCAAGGCTGGGCAGGAGGGGACAGCCCCCCCCAGAGCTGTGTTTATGTGGAAACTCAAGAGTTTCACCAAATGCTTTGAGTTACCGAGCAGAATTCCTGCAGAAAAGTGGGGAATTTTCATAAATGTAAAAGGAACTCAGCAGGTTTGGGACACTGTTTGATTTGCCAGCTGTCCATCAGCACCCTGCTGGAATCAGAGGGGTTCCTGGGAGCAGCCCCCAAATCCTGCCCCCTTTTCCCCATCCCTTTTCCCTGTGCCCAGCTGGGCACAACCTTGTGAGGAACAATTCCCAGAGGAGGAATGAAAGGGGCTCCTTCTGTCTGAGGCAGCAGCAGCTCCTGCTCACCACACCTCACCTGGAGCTGCTGCTTTGCATGTCCTGCGGGCAGAACAGTCCCACCGCTCTTTATGTGTTTGGTGAATATTCCCCTGAAAGCAATCCACTGAAAATAATTAAAAAACAGAATAAAAAATAAAATCAACAGTGCACTGAGCAAAACAAGGAGAGCAGAGCTCGAAAAGCTGAGCAGCACTGCTGCAATGCACTCTGCTGGGGGGAGAGGAGAAATCTGGGTTTTTTCTTCCTCCAGGATGTCACATCCCTGAGCCCTGCTGGCTGCTGCAAAGCTCCTTCATCCTTTAAGCTCCAAGCGCTGCCTTCCTAAAACACTCACCTAAAACCCAGCCAGGACACGCCTTAACCAACACACAGAGAGGGGCAGGAGCTGGTCAAACATTTCCTGAGTGATAAAAACAAGAAAAAAGGTGCAAAAGGACAAAAAAAAGCTTAATCCACTCTACAGTTCAGCCTTCAGAACCTTCAGAAGCCATTTCTTCCCTACAGGACCAGGGACAGCTCCGGGAGCTCGCACGCGGTTCTGGGCAATTCCAAGCCCGCAGCAGCTCTCTGGAATTCAAGGAACAACTCCAACTTCCCAGACCGTGCCCCGCAGGAAATTCCACTCCCCAGAAGGGGTCAAAGTCAGGATTTTCTCCTGGCTTGCAGCACAGTAACCTCTGGGTGTCTTTGCAGGCACCCAAGGAAAATGGGACAGCGTCAACATCCAGAAATTGCTGCTGGAAATGGGGATGATGAGCATGACCAAAGCACTGGAACAGCCATTAATAAATAATAGTGATGATAATGGGGGAATAATAACTTATTAACAGCCAGGAATAAAGAAAATTTCCATGCTCTAGGGTGCTACTCAATATGAGGAGCCACTCCAGACATCAGCTCATTAACAAATTGTCTCAGTTGCTCCCTGAAATGATTTGGAGGACGTGTTTGGGGTTTGAAAACGCTGCACTCTGGGTGATGACAATCACAAACCTCAGTTACGGCTCCAGGAGGAAGGAGCAAGTTTAAAACAAAAGAGAAAAAAGCGTTCAGGGGCCATGACATCAATAAATGAACCCAGCAGAGGGGATTTTTGGAGGGGTTCCCCACTGCCCACGGCAATGGCACAGCGCCCTTCAACTCCACAGAGGGGACAGTTCTGAAGGGACATCTGAATAAATCATAAAGAATTTGTAACACGCGAAAAAAATGCAAGAAATGTCTCAAAACTCCACCAATACGGAGCTCTAATTCTTGAATAAATCGCTCCTTGAGCACTATGGCTAATAATTATTTTGCCAAAATTGGGAATTTTCCATCTGCCCATAAAATAAATACATTTTTACCTGATATATCCATACTATTTATATTACTTTGACACTCACTATAAAAATCAACCCTTTTGGTGACTGGGCAGGCTTATTTGCTGCTTAATAAATAGCATTTATATTTGTCACTATTTTTCCTCTAAATATTAAATCACAGGCTGATTTTGTTAAATATACAGCGTGATGAAAAATTATATGCGATACTTAATCAGATCAAAATAAATTCAAGCTAGCACTGACATCTCCACCAGATAGAAGCGTTCTTTTATTTTTATTTTCCAGTTCATTTGAGCTCTATTTATGTCTGTGGAGTAAATACCAGTAAAATTAGGCTCTATTTATAATTTCAAATTATAGCTGTGCATATACAGCAGGATAATATTTGTGTTCCCAACAGCTGCTGGGAAGGAGGGGAAAACTGTAAGGATGATGAGGGTTGCTTTGTCCTTATTTCCACGTAAAACAACCCCATAACCCCAGATCCTACGGGATGTGACGTTCTGGAGGAAATAAAAACCAAATTATTCTAAAATCTCCACTTATCCAGACTCCCAAATAGGAACTTTTTCTTCAAACCCTGGCTCAGGTTGCTTTGAACCCATCGCTGGAGTTACTTCCAGCTGGAAATGAGCTTTGGGAAGGGTTTTCAGGCAAGTGTTTCCCAAAGTGATCCTCTCCGAGCACTGGAAAAGATTGAAGGAACTAATATGGCTCCAAACGTGTATCTATTAACAGGACCTAATAAATCATCAAAGCCTGGCACAGCCAGAGACAACGGAATGAGTTGGAAAGCACGGATTAAATAAAGTTTAATAAAAAAGTATGATGAAGCAGTGATAAATGGGAAGCAATACTCATTGTGTAATTCCACCGTATCTCTTTGACATGAAATATCCCCAAATGTCCGAGTTACTTCCAGTATGATCTGGTTTTCAGCTCAGAAAGCATTTCAGGGAGAGCCAGGGACTCTTACTGGGGATCCCAGTAAATGGTGCTTATTAAATAACTGGGAAGGGACAGGACATCCCTCAGCTTGTCTGGGAATGGCTGCAGCAGCCTCTGGAGAAATTGTATTTACAGCCAGAGCAAAGCAGTGGATGGATTCTCTGGGAATGAAACAGCCAGGAAAGGGGAGCCCATCCAAGGGGAAGGGTCCTGGGGGAACCGTGGTCACTCACAGGAGGCTTCAGGTCACCGTCCTCCCACGGGCACATCCAGGGCTGCTCCTCAGCTCCTCTCCCAAGGCTCTGCTCCCAAGGAAAGCAGAAGGATCTGTTTAAAGGCTTAAACCTGGAATCCAACACAGCTGGCATTCTTCTTTCTCCATCGTCTCCAGCCTAGTGAGGGAAAACACAATGTATTAAACACAATCCATTAAAATTCAAACACAAATGAGTATTGTGGGCAATTCTTGTTTCAGCTTAAAGGTTTTTCCTAATGTAAATTATTTCAAGTGTTGCCAGGAAGTCCCATACACTGAGATCCCACTGGAAACCCAGCAGCTCTTAATTTAGAGGAGATAGACAGGAATTTGTTAATTTAGAGGAGACAAATAAACAGGGGAGAAGTCCGTAAAACTGCTGGTGTCACCTCACAGTTTTACAGCTCCATCATGCTGGAAAAGCAAAGGGAACAGCCTGGGTTTGTTCCCTGCACGTGGATGTGGCAGACTGGGAAGGGGCAGGAGCGGAATTGAGAAGCACAAGCCTTTGAGGAGCGTTTTGTTGGGATGGATGGCTCGCGTTAAAGCTTAATAGAGCTCAGGCAATTTCACCTCGCTGCCCGTCCAGATGAGGAAGAGCTCATAAATGGGCCAACTCCGAGACCAAATGAGACCTTTGCCTCCATCCAGGGAGATTGCTGCACCTCGAGTGCGGGAGCCAGGGATATTTCCTGTTTGTAAGGAGCTATTCCCAGCAATCACCGCCGCATTCTGGAGAAAAATGTCTTCAATTTCCGCGGCTGGAATGCACCAAGCGATTTTGCCAACTCAGAGCCTTCTTTGTTTAAACATTCCATTGCTTTTGCTGTTGGGGGAGTAGTGAGAGCCAGGCCTGCTGCTTCCCAGAACCATGATCACCCCGATTCAGGCACAGGTGAGATTTCCCCTTGGGAATCACCCAGGGGAGTGCAGAGCCCCAGCAGCACCACAATTTCTTCCCCCTGTGCCTATAGGAAATATCCCCTAGGAAATATCCCCTGTGCCTATAGGGATGAATTTAACTTTTGTCAAGCAGTTGTTGAAACATGAGGAATTGAAGAAAATTCTTAGAAAATTAGAGACATGGGAAGGAAGACTCTGATTACCATACATCATGACACAGAAGCCATACAAAGAGTCTTTAAGAGACTAGAAACAGAAACATCTCACCAAAAGTGCGATGCAATTTTTAGATGGTCACCCCTGCCCTGATCCCAAACATGAGAGGAGCCCATTCCTGTGGCGACTGAGCTAGCTGGATGGATAATACCGTAATACCTTAGCCCAGGTAGCCTATGCTGAGACCACGGGAGGTGGGATATGGAAATCAGGATGCTGATGGCATCACTCCAGAACAGGTCATGTCTTTTGCTCTGCCTCAGGAACTTTGACATATAAAGCCATGCCCCATCCCCTATTCGGGATTGGACCCCTGCCCCCAGGTAACCTTATGTATTCTTATAAGGTTATATATTGTTATAAGGTTATGTTATATTGTTATAAGGTTATATATTGCTATAAGGGTATATAGTGTCATAAGGTTATGTATTGTTATAAGGTTATATATTGTTGTAAGATTATATACTGTCATAAGGTTATATATTGATATAAGGTTGTATATTGATATAAGGTTTTATGTTGCTATAAGGTTTTATATTGTTATAAGTTTATATATTGTCATAAGGTTATATATTGACATAAGGTTATATATTGTCATAAGGTTATATATTGATATAAGGTTATATATTGATATAAGGTTATATATTGATATAAGGTTATATATTGATATAAGGTTATATATTGATATAAGGTTATATATTGATATAAGGTTATATATTGATATAAGGTTATATATTGATATAAGGTTATATATTGATATAAGGTTATATATTGATATAAGGTTATATATTGATATAAGGTTATATATTGATATAAGGTTATATATTGATATAAGGTTATATATTGATATAAGGTTATATATTGATATAAGGTTTTATATTGTTATAAGGGTATATATCGTCATAAGGTTATATATTGCTATAAGGTTATATATTAAGTTAGCCACGCCCCAGGTCTTTGGATGCTGCCCCCCAAACCATGGGGTCTCTGTGTCTGTGATCACACCACCATTAAAGTTCCATTTTTGGGCACTCCATCCTTCCCATCCCATTTATTTTGCCACTCTCTACCCATCTGGACCTGAAATCACAGTGAGACATTCCCATTCCCCAGCCAGCCCATCCCTCCAAGCCACATTCCCAACTCCAGCTCCACGAATCCTCCCCCAGCACAGCCATTCAAGCTCCCCCAAAGCGCCTGGTGTCTCTTTAAGGCTTGGTTAGCCAGCCCAAACTCATATTTGGGATAATTCATCCTTCCTCTGCTCACGGCAGATTAGATACTGTGGTCAGTGAGTCTGAAAAGAAGAAACGCAGAACTCATTTGCGTTAATGCTTTCAATTTGCTCAGAATGTTTTCTCTTTTAATTATTAGCCCACAGTAAACTATTTATCAATTAATTGCTAGAAAATGGAAGTGAGTGTGTGTTATTGCTTAAATCTCTAATTGGCTAGACTGTTGCTTTCTTGTTAAAGGCTAATTAAAGTTTTGAAACAGGCAAACATTACTTAACTTTAAATGGCTTAACGAGCTGCACCAAGGTATAAACATTTACATTACACATTGTTTTAATGCCAGATCATGGGAAACCCAAAGCAAATATGACAAGGGCTGTTTTTCACTAATAAATTCCACAATTTATATGGATTTTAATTAAATTAGAAAGGTCTTTTTCTTAATCTCATTTGTCAACCATCTAGTAAATATTGCAAATAACACTTTTCCCATCAGTGTTTAGATGTGGTTTTTTTCTCTCAGAACCACAGAATGCCTTGGGATGGAAGGGACTTAAAGAGCCTCTGGTTCCTGCCCTGGTGACCTCATTGCCATGAGGAGAAATTGGGATTTATGGCCAAGTTTATCACATCACCATAATCACATCAGCAAGAACTTCATTTATGACTTCCACACACTTTCTAAACCTACAGAACAATTGAAAAATATTCCTGAAAAAATATCAGGCGAGATACTGACATTAAATTGAGTTTGTGGAGCTCAGCCAAAGTTAAATCTATAGGCAAGAGAAGAGCTGTGGCAGCCCCAGATGTTATTTTTAGTGTGGCATTTCAAGCCTCAGATTGAGTTCAGCTACTGGAACCAGAAATGTGAGAGATTAAAGCTCAGCCACTCCCCCAGGCATTGCTCTCTCTGGAAAAGGTTCAGTCAAAAAAGGAAAGTCTCACACGGGCAACGTCATCTTCTCAGAGCAGTTTCTGACCAAAGGGGGAAGGTGTTGGCATTAAAAAATGAGATGCAAACACAAGCAGCTCGTAGCAAGCACGAACACTGCGACTTTTTCTAACGCTTCTAATTTGGAAGTAATAAATAATTTCATTATAACCCCAGATGTCAATGAAAATATATCAAGTATTCATTGTTCAGCTCAAGCATATCTGCAATCTCCATGTTTAATTAGACATTGGGCAGGGCAGGCAAACGTGGTGATTTATTTAGATCCTGGAAATCAAACTGGGAACGGAGGCCTTGACAAAGAGGGATGAGGGAATAACACAAAGCTTCACCTCTACGCTCGAGGTTTTTATCAAGTGTTTTAAAAAAGTAATTTAACCCCCCAAAGGTGTGTCCTAAGCACAGCCCACAGAACCCTCCTCACCTCTAAGGGAGCAGAGTTAGAAATGCGCAGGGCAAAGTGAGGAGCTGTAAAATCCAGCCACCGAGTACTTCTGAAAATGCAAGAGTCTCCTCAAGCCCTGGGGATGGGATTTCTGAGGGGTTTTGGTCATTAGAAGTGCAAAAGTCCAATTGATTCGCAGCTGATCCCCCTGGGCAGGTGAAAATCCCACTCTGAATTCCAAATAAAGGAGCCAACAAGGAGCAGTTCTGGGCTGAGATCTGAACACCACCATTACACCCGGCTGGACCTGCAGGGCCTTTAACCATTCCAGCTGCTGGAGTGATTTAAAAATGCTCTCTGAAACAGGAATATCTGCCAGTTTTAGTTTATTAACCTGGGAAAGGACAACCAGAGCTGCTCCAGAGCAATCCCAGCCTGGGCTCCCTGCGTTCCACACCCAGAGCGTTCAGAAGGCAAACACTGCCTGCTCACAGCCAGTTATTGTCACTGCTGAGCACATCCTCCCTTTCCTGAAATCAGCAGAAATAGAAAATTGTCCTTTTTTTAATCCCAAACTGCTCTGCAGACTGACTGAGCCATGAACAGGTCCTGGATGTCCCTTTCCCTGGCTGATAATGAGCGTTTTTCCAAAGTTCATTTCCAAAGTCAGCCCAAAGGCTCAATTTTCCAGGAATTCTGGCCCACAGGAAGGGCAGAGCACAGGAACAGCTCCTCCCGAGCAGCTGGAGCTCTCCATCCCTGCACAGGGGGGACACCAGGGAATTCAGTTCATTTAGAGCTGCTTTCATTAACCCCACACACGGTAACAAATTAACGCTGCAATTACCTGCGAGTCAAAATGGAGACGCTGCAGAGACTGAAAAGATACAGAAAAGCGTTCAGTCCGCTGGAGTGATAGCACATGGGGGTTTTTTTTTTCCAGCTTTAATTGATTTCCTAATTTCAGGCAGTTTCCATGGCAGCCACACACTTGCCTTGTCCCTGTGGCCACCAGGCTGTCCCTCGGGGTGCCCCAGCACCTCTGGAGCAGCTGGATGGAACAGCACCAGGCAGGGACGTTTAAAATCCAAATATTGGGCAAAATCACACCTTGTTTTTGAGACTGTGAACTTCAGCTGGCTGCTGTAAAGCTGCACAGCTACAAAGCAAAGGTTTGGACGCCTCTGGGAGGTGGAAAGGGTTTGAATCTCCAGGAGATCCATTCAGTGCATCCATGAGAGGCAGCAGGGCTGAGCTCCAGGATGGGTTAAAATTCCTCCTCTGGCACCCCCAAATCCTCACCTGGCACAGCTGCTCTCCCAGCTCCCTGCTTAACATCATCACTGTTAAAAAAACCTGTCCATGTTTAAGGTCCTGCAGGGAGAAAGGAGAAAGTTTATGAGAAAGGTGCCTGATAAAATAAGAGGGAGAGAAAAAAAAATACCCTAAAGATTTAAGAAAAAGCTGCCATGCAGGGATATTAGAGTGAGCTGGAGAATAGATTGTATCTGAGCCACAGCTTGTTCCACCAAGGCCTCTCCAGGAATTTTAATAAGTCTGAGGCTTTTCTGGCTGGTTTGCATCCCCACCTTTCCCAGGCAGGGAGGAGCTGGGGGCACAAAAAGGCAAATCTGGAGCCCGGGTTCATTAGAGAGGAAACAGCAAATAACCATCCCATGAAACAAACTGCACTGAAGGGAATAAAATCCTCCTGGAGGCTCTTTCCAGCTGCACTTTGTGCTGGGCAGGGATGAAAAACCTCTCTGAGGAGAGGAGAGCTCTGTCCTGCTGCAGGCCACACTGGGGTTTGGTCCAAGCCTGTTTGTCACCTCCATTTGTCACCATCCCGAGAGGAGACCTGGAGATGTTTGTGAGGAGGATAATGTGAGGCAGGAGAATTCTCACCCATCTGGAGCCCAGGGGAATGGGAATTTCTCAGAGTTCAGCACAAGGGTATCACTCTCCTGCAATAGAGTGATGAATAAAACAAGTGTATAAATAAGTTATGGCTATTAAAAACAAGCTCATTTTTAATTTTCTCTTAAAAATAAGCACATTTTGGGACAAGCACCCAAACCTCCACCAGCATCCCCCTTGAACACAATTGCCAAAAAGAGCATTGTTCATTGGTATTGTCACATTAATGTAAAATCCGCCCAGGAAATTGACAGCAAAACAATTATTTTCCTCCTCATGGCACAACCAAACAGAAACCAAGAGTCCCACACATATGTTTGTTTATAAAATACGCCATCAACAGCTCTGATCACACCTTAAAAGCTCCCAGGAGAACCATTTAGGAAAACAATTGTTTGCATCCAGATGTTTTGGGTCACTGAGGCAGAGGAAAATAAATGCACTGGCTAAAGAGCAGGAACCCACAGTGATGATCCCAGCAAAATATACTACAAGCACAGGAAATTTTGCTAAGGCTGTTAACAGAAGAATTCTTTCACCCTGCATTCCCTCTTATAAAAAAAATTAATTCCACTGCTTGCTTTGCTCTCTCAACCTTCAATTCCTCCAACAGCGCTGATTCCAAAGGAAACACTCCTGGTGCTGCCAGGGTGAGAGCTCAAGCTCTGATGTCAACATCTGAAACCCTTTGGGATTGCTGGGTGTGCTCTGTGCCACCTTCCCAGCCTGCACAAAGCCCCTGCAGCATCTCTGTCCTCATTGCAGGGGAGATTTCAGGGATGGGAATGTCACTGGGGGTGGCTGCTGGCCCAGTGTGACCCCAGCCAGCCCTGTTTGATTCTCCAGCCTCACCCAGGTGTGTGATCCCACTCCACAGCGACATTTCAGCTCCCCTGCTGAAATCTGGGAGGATGAGCAGGCACAGAGTGCTCAGAGGAGGAGGGAGAAGAGCCCTGGGGACACCACAGGGAGAAGGCTGAGCCTGAAGGACTGAAGAACCTTGAGGGACTCAGGAGCAAACATTTCAGCTCCTCTGCTGAAATCTGGGAGGTGAGCAAGGCAGAGTGCTCAGAGGAGGAGGGAGAGCACTGAGGACACCACAGGGAGAAGGCTGAGCCTGAAGGACATTCAGGGACTCAGGACAGGAGCAAACATTTCAGCTCCCCTGCTGAAATCCAGGAGGATGAGCATGGCACAGAGTGCTCAGAGGAGGAGGAAGAAGAGCCCTGGGGACACCACAGGGAGAAGGCTGAGCCTGAAGAACCTTGAGCAAACGTTTCAGCTCCCCTTGGCTGAAATCTGGGGAGATGAGCAGGGTGCAGAGTGCTCAGAGGAGGAGGGAAAGCCCTGGGGACACCACGGGGAGAAGGCTGAGCCTGAAGGACTGAAGGACCTTGAGGGACTCAGGACAGGAGCAAACATTTCAGCTCCCCTTGGTTGAAATGTCCAGCCAAGGGCACACAAAGGCCTCAGCGGCTTTAAAACATTTAAATATTTTTTTAAACATTTCATTTCCCACTGCTGCAGCCCAGAGTGAGGGGTTTGATCACTGCCAGGATCCCCTGAATTCCTCACACCCAGCAAAGGGGGACATAGGGGGAGAGGGGACCTGGTGGCCTGTGCCACTCTGGAGAGGACAGGTGGCACCTAAAGGGGAGGCTGACAATTCTCCACCTGCCTAAAAAGGTGAAAAACGGAGCTGGGGTGGATATTGTTCCTATGAGTTGATGTCAATGGACTGTTCAAACCCGCCCTGTCATTGGTAAAAATAATATTTCAATATTAACTTTGTTATTTAGATGAAATGTCTGTGGTGTAGCAGCATTACCCTCACAACTGCATGGGTGATATATTGATGCACTACACATGCTGGCTGAAGGGGAAAAAAAAATAGTTACGATATTTTTAATAAAAACCTCATTTTCCTGTTCATTTTTGTACACAGCAAACAGATTTCACCGTAGGTGGTTGGATCTAATTCATTAGCTCCATCATGCACTGGTATCACAGAATAATCTCCCCATCAGCCCAGCTGCCTCCTTGCAGCTCTCCTGAAGGTGCTTGGGAATCCAATTTCCATGCTGAATATCAATCAGTCACTTCTGGCTCGGCCAGTGGTGCACCAAAGGGAACGTTGGTACACAAAACGGGAACGTTGATGCACCAAACGGGAACGTTGAGGCACCAAACGGGAACGTTGAGGCACCAAACGGGAACGTTGAGGCACCAAACGGGAACGTTGAGGCACCAAACGGAACGTTGAGCACAAACGGGAACGTTGAGGCACCAAACGGGAACGTTGAGGCACCAAACGGGAACGTTGAGGCACCAAACGGGAACGTTGAGGCACCAAACGGGAACGTTGAGGCACCAAACGGGAACGTTGAGGCACCAAACGGGAACGTTGAGGCACCAAACGGGAACGTTGAGGCACCAAACGGGAACGTTGAGGCACAAACTGGAATTTTGGAACCTTTCCCTGTGCCCCAGGCCGGGGTGGGGACAAACCCTGTGGTGCTGCCTCTCCTGTGGGCTGGGACATGCCGGGCTCTGCCTCGGCCTCCAAAAAAAAAAAACCCTGGAAAACAAAATGCTGCAGGATTTCCCCCAGGGCCCTGAGGGGGATTGCTCCCAGTCATGGAATAATCACAGAGGCTGGAAAAGCCCTCCAAGGCCAGGAGAAGAGGAATTTCTCAGAGTTCAGCTGGTTAGGAGGCAGCTCAGGGGTAACAGTCTCTTAAAATACAGAGTGATAGACAAACTAAGTGTATAAATAAGTTATTTTTGTTAAAAATAACCTCCCCAGAGAGTTATCAAGCCCATAAATTCCAGCCTCCTCCAGCACTGCCCATGTCCCCAGGTGCCACATCCATCCACTTTCCAAGGCCAGCAGAGGAATCCTGCAGGAGACCCCACAGGGATCAGCCTGATCAGATCCAGCCTCCTCAGGGATTGCTCTCCTGATTCTCCAGCAGGAGAACAGGATCTGAACAAGTTCCCAGATCCCAGGATTTGCAGGGGGCAGGCAGAGCAGCCCTTACCCTGCCTGCCCCTCTCCTGGAGGAATACCTCACCAGGGCACCTGGGTCTCTGTCCTTTCTCTTTCACTCTTCAATTATTTAGATGGGGGAAAAAACCAAACCAAAACACAACAAAACCACAACTTTTACAAGTGTATCCTCAGCCAAAAAAACATTTCATAACCTTGAGGAGATTAACTTCCCTAGCAGTGATTTCGATGCATATTGCTACAATCAAAAGACAATTTTGTTCCCTGACAGTTATGATATTTCTCAGTGAAAATACGGCCTATCGCTTCCATTTCCGCTGATTCATAAATCAGATTGTTGTGCTTTGCAACGCTCTTTCCAAAACATTTCTGGCTCTTCTCTGACTAACCCCTCCAGAAGGGCCTCTCAGTGCCCCTGGCACCTGCAGGTTGTACAGAACACCGTGGTGGGAATTCCTCAGCATGGGGAGTGCAAAGTTCCATTTTTGAGGATGTTTGGCATTTCAGCCCACACCCCCCAGCAGTGTAACCCACCCACCCTGGCACTGATCCACTCTGAACACTCTCAGCCTTACAAAAACCAGGTCTGGTTAGTGGGGAGGTCATTAAATAACAACAGGAGCTTCATCTCAGGGATCAGCAGCATGGGGAAAGGCGTGTCCTGGATCTGGGGGGATGAGCAGGGCACAGAGTGCTCAGGGGAGGAGGGAAAGCCCTGGGGACACCACAGGGAGGAGGTTAAGCCTAAAGGACTGAAGAACCTTGAAGGACTCAGGGCAGGAGCAAACCGAACCACGTTATTGGAGCCCATATCCCAACAACAGCTACTGCACCCCCGTGAAAATCTGCTGCTGGTAAAGCATTCCCCCCTGGAATTGCTGCAGCTCACAAGCAAGAACTAAAACAAGGAGAGAACAACGGCATTTCAAATTAAAACAAACAAACAAACAAAAAAACACCTCAGGTTCTAAATCAGTTTAGAAAACAGTAAGCACATCTCCATGTTTCCAAAGTGAAAAGCAGAGCTGGAATCCTGGCTGAGGCAGCTGCTGGGCTTTCCCAGGGCTGGGGAACAACAGGAGTGGTCCCACATCAGGAGCAGCCCCTGGAATCACCAAGGGCTGGAGATCAGGTTCTGCCCCAGCCCCTGCTCTCTCAGTTCCCACAGTGGCACCACCACACCAAATCATGGGGCAGGACAACTCCTGCTGTGACCCCTGTGGGCACCCCATCACTTCCACAAGGAACACAATCCATCCTTCCAGTATCTCCTGGACCTTTATTCCCTGTGAGCACCTCACCACTTCCACAAGGAGCACAATCCATGCCTCCATCACCCCCTGGAGCCTCATTCCCTCTGACCCCTCTGTGAACACATCACAACTTCCACAAGGAACATAATCCATAATCCTTGCAGCATCCCCTGCACCTTTATTCCCTGTGGGCACTTCACAACTTCCATAAAGAGCACAATCCATCCTTCTATCACCCCCTGGAGCCTCATTCCCTGTGTGCCCTTCATGAGCACCTCACCACTTCCATAATGAACACAATCCATCCTTCCAGCATCCCCTGGACCTTTATTCTCTGTGAGCACCCCACAACTTCCACAAGGAACACAATCCACCCTTCCATCACCCCCTGAAACCTCATTCCCTCTGACCCCTCTGTGAGCACATCACAACTTCCATAAGGAACATAATCCATCTTTCCATCAGCCCCTGGAGCCCGGATGCCCTCTGTGGGCACCTCACCACTTTCACAAGGAACACAATCCATCCTTGCAGCATCCCCTAGACCTTTATTCCCTGTGAGCACCTCACAACTTCCATAAGGAATATAATCCATCCTTTCAGCATCTCCTGGAGCTTCATTCTCTGCGAGCCCTCCATGAGCACCTCACCACTTCCATAAGGAAGATAATCCATGCCTCCATCACCCCCTGGAGCCTCATTTCCCTCTGACCCCTCTGTGAGCACATCACAACTTCCACAAGGAACATAATCCATCCTTGCAGCATCCCCTGGACCTTTATTCCCTGTGGGCACCTCACAACTTCTACAAGGAACACAATCCATCCTTCCATCACCGCCTGGAGCCTCATTCCCTGTGAGCACCTCACCACTTCCCATAAAGAGCACAATCCATGCTTCCATCACCCCCTGGATCGTCATTCCCTTTGAGCATTTCACAATTTCCATAAGGAACACAATCCATCCTTGCAGCATGTCCTGGAGTCCCATTCCCTCTGAGCCCTCTGTGAGCACCTCACAACTTCCATAAGGAACAAAATCCATCCTTCCATCACCCCCTAGACCTTTATTCCCTGGGAGCACAATCCATGCTTTTATCACCCCCTGGAGCCCCATTCCCTGTGATCACCTCACCACTTCCACAAGGAACACAATCCATCCTTGCAGCATCTCCTGGAGCCTCATTCCCTGTGAGGACCTCACCACTTCCATAAAGAGCACAATCCATCCTTCCATCACCCCCTGAAGCCTCATTCCCTCTGACCCCTCTGTGAACACATCACCACTTCCACAAGGAACATAATCCATGCTTCCATCAGCCCCACGAGCTTCACTCCCTGTGAGCACCTCACAACTTCCATAAGGAACATCATCCCTCACCCCCTGGAGCCCCATTCCCTGTGAGCCCCCGCGGTGCCCATGAATCCAGCAGAGGATCAGAGCCCTGGCCGGGCTGAGGGGGCCCTGCCCAGCCCAGGCTCACTGGGAGCTCTGCTGGTGATTTATTTGTGCCTGGGAGCGATGGCAGCTCCGTGCCCACAGTGCTGCCCGGCCGCCCGTGCGCTGACTCCTCAGCAGTGATTGATCATCCCTTCAGAGGGGATTCATTAACAGATCCCTTCATACAAACCCTCCCTGAGCGTGCTGTGACTCCTTTAACCGAGCACAAAGGCTTTAGCAGCTTGTATCAATATCCCAGCAATGAGCGTAAATTCAGCCCGTCTGCATTGCTCAGGTGAGCGTGAAGCAGAACAAGGAACGAGGCGCTTTGTGCTGTTATTGCCCGATCTGCCAGGCTCTGTGGATTGGCTCCATTGCACTAATGGGCTCCTCTGCAATCTGTGCTCATTCCAGAGCTGTGGCAGCAGGATAACGTGTCCTGGGCTCCCAGCCCTGCCCAGTGCTCCCAGTAAATGCGCTGAGCTCCACAGGGCATAATTTCCACCTTACCTGCAGGAATTTTTCCTGTATCCCCGAGGAATGGATTAAATAATTAGCAAGACAGCTCCTCAGGTGTGTTTTGTAAAAGCAAAAGCGTTAATAAATGCAAAATAACAAACTTTACAGAAATAAAAGAGGAGCACAGGTGCCTAAGAAGATTCTACGCCTTGCTAAGACATCCTAAAAAGCTCTTTAGTTCCTTTGTGCTCTTTCTTAAATATTGGATGGTTCAGGTGGGCTGTTTGGCCCAATGAAATCAGCAATAGGTTTTGATTTACACTTTCCAAACCCACTCAAATGCCCCTGTGCTGGCACTGAGCCAGTCACTACGACAACAAAGAACTTTCTGGGCTCTTTACCTTATAAGAAGTCCAAGGGGTGAGTCCCAAACCTTTCCCTGTATGGAAACACTGACTCAGGTGAGGGGTGCATTGCTGCACTTCACACTCAGGCTGGGGAGCCACTGAACTGAGCAGCAAAAAGGGATTTATTTATTTATTCCTAGAGCTCCTGGCATGTGTTATTAATGCTGAGCTCTGTATCCCTCAGCAGCACGGTCGATGTCGCCTGACGCTCTCCTGACCCAAAATGCAGCTTTATTTTTTTTTCCCATTTTGCTCTTTCAGTTGATCTCAAAACCCAATCAAGTGTTCAGCAGCTCCGTGTGTGTTCTACGGTTTAAATGAGCTGCACTCTAAACTACATTATGCACAAATCTAAGTCCAGGGTACAGAAATAATGCTGAATTTTGGGTTTGCCTCTTTGGTGGATTGTTTCTGTTATTTCTGTCCCCATCTAGAAGTGCAATTTAGGATGAAGCTGCTGGTTCAAGCCGTGTCTGGGGTTTATCCTCAGGAACTGAAGGAAAAGCCTTGATAAAAAGGGTTGGAATCAGCTTCACCCAAGCATTTAAAATTATGAAAAGATGAAGATAGAGCAGGCAATTTTCTGTCAGTTAAGTAATCATGGGACAAGAGGACAGAAATAGCAACAACCCCAAATAATCAGCAACTGGCTCCCAATGGCAGGAGAGAAGAATTTGTCTACACACACACAGAGCTGTGTCTGCCTCCTCCCAAAGTTTCAGGATTCCTTAGGATTGCTGGGTTATTCTGGTTTTGCTGCTGGTTTCGATATAATTTTTATATTAAATAAAACATCTGAATTTAAGGGTTGGACTTTGGGGGTTCCCATTTGCTCCCACGTTGGGAATCCAAGGGTTTGGGCTGCAGGAGAGAAGAGTATCAAATGTTACAGGGTAAGCTAAGGGTATAAGAAAATGTAAAAGAAAATAGTCCCAAAGCAATTCAATACTAAATTAAAAATTAAATCCTAAACCTATTCCCCAGTAATGGACTATTTCTAATTAATTACCTTGTGTGTCTATAAAGATTTTTGTGGACCTCCCAGGCATGATTCGTTTTACCGGGGTTGTTTTTATAGGAACTCATTTATCTCAGTGAATGAGTCTCGAACCGTGTGGAAATCGTGCTGAGCTTCACCTCACAGCCACAGGGGCAGGGAAACGTGCTGGAGGAAACTGGGGCATGGGAGGGATTTGTGAGCCAGGATTTGGGCTCTCCAGACAGAGAAAACTTTGTGGACTTTTGGGATTTACCAGGAATTTCTTTACACAGCAGAACTGCGCCTGTCTCTGCAGGGCTGGGATTAAAACCTGTTTAGGGGAGAGGAACTCATCCAAGGCAACAACACGAGTTCCTAAAGTTCAGTTTGACTCCAGCTCAGAGACAGGAAATGCTGAAGAATCTCACGTGTGACAGAGCGACCCTGTGCAGTCAGAAACAGCAGAAATCAAACACCTAAGCACAATTTTGTAGGAATTATTTGTCCATTTTAGCTCTGCAGAAGGGCAGGGATGCAACAAAACCTAAAGATCAGCCAAAATCCTGATGAAAGCACCCCCAGCCCCCCGGAGGGCTCAACCCCGGGCTGTTTGTGAGATAATATCTGCTCAGCAGAGGGGGAAAAGCTCAGCTGGCAGAAATTCTGTCTGGTTTGTTCTCTGATCCCATCCCGCAGCTCCAGGGACGGGGTCATTCCCACTTCCATCCTTTTAAATTGCTTTGCTAAATGTCAGCTTGGGCCAGGCTAGGAAATGCAACATCCCAGCCTCAGAGTGGGGCAGCAAAATCAGAATTGGATTTCTCAGCCCAGAGAAATCCCAGAGCTGGGCAGGGCAGGAGAAAACCCAGCACCAAAGGGGTGGGACACCTCAAATTCCTGATGGACACCCCCATTCCCACCTGGGAAAGGGCCCCCCAGTCCCTAACTGGGAAATGCCCCCCCAGTCCCTAACTGGGAAAGGGGCCCCCAGTCCCTAACTGGGAAAGGGGCCCCCATTCCTAACTGGGAAAGGGCCCCCCTAATTCCCTAACTGGGAAAGGAGCTCCCCAGTCCCTAACTGGGAAAGGACCCCCCATTCCTAACTGGGAAAGGCCGCCCTCCCCCATTCCTAACTGGGAAATGCCTCCCCCAGTCCCTAACTGGGAAATGCCTCCCCCAGTCCCTAACTGGGAATGGGCCCCCCCATTTTCACATTCCCCACCATTCCTGCTGTAATTCCTGCTGCAGGCCCAGCCCCTCTCCCACCTCCCTGTTCAGTCAGGATTCCCGGGAGATGCTCAGGCCCAGGGAAGCAGCAGGAGCAGTTTGTTTGCCCCACTGATCACTGCCTTGAAACAACATCCTGATGGAAAAAAAATTAAAAAAGAATCCTAGGAATTGTTTTGTGAGGAATCTGTTAACCAGTTGTGGCAGGGCTTTTTTCTCTCTCCTAACGCGCAGATTTTTCAGGAAAACACCCAATCACCAGAGATAAATTCCCTGTGATTCCCTGACGAGAGAGCAGGTGCTGATCCACCAGCACACATCCCACAAACCAGAATTCCCATTCAGGAATTTGGCTGGGATAACTGGCAGTACTGGTGGGCAACAAGAAGAAAATCAGTTTCTAACAGGACAATTAGCAGGGCTCAGATGTTGTTTCAGTGGGTGAGAGCTCATCCATCCTGCAGCAAAGCTGATCTGAGCCACGTCAGCAGCATCAAGCTGTGCTTGGTAATTATGGGCAAAGCTGAATTTCTGATTTTATCTCTTTGCCAGCTCCCTGCATATCATCCAGAGCTAAATAACGGGCAGTTATTGTTGGTATTGCTGCTGTTGACCTCTCTCAGCTCCTCCATGATTCCATCAGCTCAGGATATTCCATATTCCACAACCCTGGGCTCAGTTCCAACCCTGGAAGGGCCTGGCTCCAGCTCCCAAGGCCCAAACCAGTGGTGATGCTGCTTTGTGCAGAGAAACCAGGGAATTAAAAAGTTCCAGAACAACAGGAGGGATGTTCCTCAGCCTCCCTTAGCACAGCAGGGTTTTATGGACACGTGTCTCACACAATCCAGGGAGGAAATCCATAAAATGCCGAGTTCAGCTCCACTGACACATCACACCAGGCACAGAGGGGAATAAACAACTCCCTGTAAGCTCCTTTATGATCCTACAGACTCTTCCCTTTCTTTTCAATTACTTTTTCCCTTCTAAAAGATACAGCTACAGGGTTTTTTTCTTTTGCTTCTGAGGGATTTTCCATTCTTTAACTTATTTATAATTAAAAGGTGTGTGAAATGCCAAGAGATTATTTGCTCTCTCAGGAGGGATTTAAAGAACCATCACAATAAATCAATGAAAGGTTCACTATAAAGGGAGGGAGAGATGGATACTGTCAATATGAAACAGCAGTGAACTGTAAAAATAAGAATGAGGGTGCTGAGCTGTTTGTCAAACACGTGAAAGCACTGCCAGGGAACGCAAGAAATTCTATTTAGAATCAGAAATAGCTTCGGTTGGAAGGGAACTTAAATCCCATCCAGTGCCATGGCAGGGACACCTCCCACTGTCCCAGGCTGCTCCAAGCTGGCCTGGGACACTGCCAGGGATCCAGGGGCAGCCACAGCCTCCCAGGGAGGAATTTCTTTGGTACAGAAACTCAATTTCCCCTCGCTCAGCTGCTCTCCAGGCCCCCTTGGAGCACAGTCCACAAGCCCCAGAAAATCCCTCCCCTACCCCCTTTGAACCAGGCAGCAGCCAGAATTCCTAAGAGTCTAAGGAAAGGAATTCTTTAGATTCTGCCAGAATTCCTGCTTCTCCCAGCACAGACAAGGGCAGTGGCTCCCACCCCGTTTTCCTTCAGCTCTTATCAGTTTTCCCAATATTCCAGGAAGACAATCTCTGCACAGGGACTGCCCTGGGCTCATGGCAGGTACATCACTGCCAGGACAGGGAAACCCAAGCCCCAGACAGCCAGAGGAGCAGGCTGCAGGAAATGCAGGAGCAGGAAATGCAGGCATCCCTGCCCCTGCAGAGGGATGGAAAGTTCTCAGAAGAAAGAGCAAATTCAGAGAGAGATTTTATTCAAATTTTCCCTTTTCCTAGCCCCGTAAGACAAACGTGAATCGCTCCACACAAACTCACTCCGTTCCTCCACAGTTTATCCCCGATGATTTTTCACTTGAGGGAAAGTGCCACACACCACTTAAATCTGCACAATCCAACAACGGCTCTGATGCTTAACAGAATCTTTCATTTCATTCTTCACTCCCAATTAGACTTCACGCTAATTCCTGCAGCCCTCAATTACGAACAGTTTAACGGCACACCTGAAAGGGTTTGAGAGACATTTTATCTCCCGATGCAGCCCCTGACAAAAAGGCCATAATTGCTCGTCGTTTCAAAGAAAATCCAAGAAATCATTTGGGGAACGATGTGGACGGAATTTGCAATTAATCTCGGGATTTTTCCCTCTCCAGGAGGAGTTCTGTGCCTTGGAGGGCCCTTCAGCAGGCGGGTGAAGGACAAGGCTGCTCTGGGTGTGAATTTCAGCACTCCGAGGATCCCTCACACCAATTCAATGTTCAGTTTTACCCTCGGATGACCTGTACCTAATCATGCTGCAATTCCCCCTCCTTTCCATGGGAATGAAGCTGTCAGCTGCCTCTGGAAGCCCCAGCAGCCAATAAAAGGCAGGAATGAGCACATGTGGCAGCCGCTCATCCCATCACCTCCCAGCTGCCGGAATCCTGGGAGCTCTGAGCATCATTTCCCTGATGTCACCGGCACAAAACTACGGCCAAATTAATTCCTCCTGAAGCACGTGGGCTTTCAGGCACATCAGGGCACATTCTCATATTAATAAAAGGAAAACCCAATCAAAACCCCCGGGTTTAGTGCCTGCCAACATTTCTTTTTAGGTTCAATTGAGAATAAACCACTTATTTTTTTGTCCTATAGAACATCTGGCCCTGTTATCCACAACACATTTTCCTATCAGAAGCCACCCAGAAATAATAGGAAAATAGATGGGGTTTCACAGGGAAATGTGCTTTCCAATGGAAGTTTAAGTGGTTCGTTTTTTTTTTAAATAAAAGTGTTTGTGTTTTTAGTGATTTTATTACAAGCTCAGGGCAAGACCAGCCAGAACATCTCATTTAAGGCCATTTAATCTCCTTCAATAATTACAGGAATTAGTGACATAACTTTGTCTTTCCATGCTCAGCCCCACCTGCCTGTGCATCTCCTTCGTTTACAGGTTTTTAATTACATCATCAGCCCTTCCCCACGTGTGTCTGCTCCCTGAGCACACTGAGTTCAATCCCTGCTCCTAAATGAGCCTGGATTTAATATTTTGGGGTTGCCTCATTTTTCAGTGTGTGTGTCTGAGCCTTATCTCCCGCCGACTGTCCAAACACTGCTCCGAAGAGAGAATTTTTCATTTCCTTTGGGCTTTTCTCAGCTGTTTGTCGCTATCTGAACGCTCCACAACATTAATTAAACTGACAAGGTGAGGCAGCAAAATTATCTCCACTTCACACACAGGGGGCTGAGGCAGGGAGTTCAAGTTAAAACTGCAAATAAACTCCACAAAAATATTGCAGCTGGAAAAACCTCCAAAAAGCAGCATTGCCTTTCCACGAGGGCACAGGAGGAGGACCTGGACAAGCACAAATTCCAGGTGAAAGCAGAAAAAAACACCTGAAAATTTCCATTTGCTGTTTGGATTTACATTTTGAGCCTGAAAACTCAGAGTTTGGTTCAGAGCAGCCAAAACCAGACACACATTGGATGTTCCACGCTGAGCTTCCCATGCAAACTCATGGATAAAATTTCAAGGGAGGCAGCCCCAAAAAAACAACATTAAGGGATCTGAACTAAAGGTTCCAGTGCTGCTAAAGAAGCAAACATCACTCTCCAAGTCTTTTGGGTTATCCCTTTTCTGACCCAGAGATGGGAGGGGCGTTTGAAAAACTTTTATTCCATTTCCAGTCTCATGTGAAGGGTGAGGCAGTGCAGATGTTACAATTCACACCAGCACAATCAGAACCCAAATTATTTCCTAATTACAATTAATAAGCATTTCTTGGCCTATCAGCTTTTAGTAGAGTCACACAATGCTGTTGATGCCTTAAAGCCTTAAATCATCTAAAATCACCCCTTGTGGGGCCTACAATGCACCTTCCACAGTTTTTCTCCAAAGTATCAAGTTTTATTTGCAAGGCCATCCTTTGAAACTCATTTCCATTTCCATTTCTCCCTCAGCAATGTCTGTCCTATCCCATTTCTCACTCAGCATTTTTTGTCTCAAAGTTTGCATACAGTGCACATTACGTGAGTTTTCAGTCAGGATTTGGGAATTCTCCACAAATCCATTTCCCACACAAGTTCAGGTCACTCAGGGATCTGTTCAGTGCCTGCTCCATCCCTGGGGAGGCTCCACTGCAGAGCTCCCAGGCTTTGCTGGGATCCTCACTCAGCTTTTCCATCACCAGGAGAAAGGGGCTGCTGGAACCTCCCCAGCCCTGGGGGGGATGGCAGAGGCACCACCTGACTGACCCCGGTGTCATTGGTGAGAATTCAGGGGCAAATTGAACATTTTCAGGAGTTTGAGTCTTTACCCAGCACGGGCAAGAGCTGCTCCAAGAAAAACCTGGAGGAGCTGGAAAAATGGAGCCAAACATCCCCACTGAGGTGGGGCTGAGTCATTACAAACCCCTGAGTGTCACTACAAACCCCTCAGATGTGATTCTGTTCCTTCTCCATGCCCTGAGAGCCTGCTCACATCCAAACCCCCTGGAACAGGAGAATCTCATCAGAGTCACTCAAACAAGGGCTAAAAGGAGGTGTCAGACAAGGAGCAGAGAATTCTGGATGCTCCAGGGAGACTCTGCTCTCCTCTTGCCAAGGCAGAGCTTCCTGAGGGCCCCAACATGTCAGACTCAGCCCCTCAAAATACAGTCCTCAAGGTAATTAGCAGACTTCCAAAGCCAATATTTTCAAAAATAAATGACAAATATAAAGACAAAATCGTCAGAAAGCTTGCAGAAAGCAAGGGTTTGGACTGCCAAAGAAATGTCATAACATTTTCCCTGGAAATTATTCACAACCTTCCAATCAGTTCCAGAATCTTCCGCTTCTTTCCCTCCCCACCAGCTGCTATTAAATTCAGCAAGGCAGCGATGGCAAAGCTTTGCCTCAGCTAAATCCCCTCCCAGCACGTCAAGTGTATCAATATTTGAACAGGCAGCGGCAAATTCCACCGCCACACAGATATATTTATTAATTTCAATCATCCGGGCCGGGGAGGTGTGAATGAGGGCGCTGTCATTTAGGGCTGTAATTAATCATCCCGGACACTTCCCTGTCAGGGCCCATAAATCAAGAGGAAAAGTGTTTCTCCTCCTGAAACCGGCGCTAACGGGGTGACAAAAATCTGAAGCTGTCAGGGAGTGGGAGATATTTTATCTGCCTTTGGCACGGGGCTGTTCCACACACGTGCCCCCCACCTCGGAATTTATTTTCTGCCTGTAAGAGCACACACTTTAAAAATGGGAACGGAGCAGAACGACAAGGCTCAAGTACCAAGTTGCCAAAATGCCAAGATAGGGAAAAGTTTCTGAAGGAAAGGGAAAAAAAAATCAACCCTGACACATCAATGCAAGGCATAAACACGTGTTGGAAATAAGAAGGGACAAATTCCTGTTTGCAGGGCAGTGCAAGGGAATTCCTGAGCTGTGGAACAGCTTTGAGGCAGTCCCTGCTCAGCTCCATATCCCACTGGAAAAATTTTCCATTGCGGAGAATACAAGGAAAAACGAGGCTTAAAGCACTGATTTAAAAAGAAAGAAATATAAAGAACCAAATCTCCTTTAAAAAAAATAATTCTGGGTCCACAGGACCCACCCATGGTGAGGAGATTGCCAGGCTGGTGCTCAGCTCATGGCAGGGGTCACCACCCTTTCCTACTCATATTTCACACAAGAAATGTGAAATATGAACCATTAAGCCTCCAAATTTTCACTTCTTTAAGAGATTGCTTTAAAGTGCAGCTATACAGGAGCATTTATTGCCTTTAATATTTGGCTGGAGCTGCTGCAACCCAAACCCAAACCAGCCAGGCTTCTGAGAGACCTGAAGAGATCTGAGCCCTGCACTCAGAGCTTGTCTGAAATGCATCCAAACACTTGAAATACTTCAAAAAAAACCTTGTTAGAATCTGGGAACAACACTCAGTGTCATTTTATTTGATATTTCTTCCATCTCCAGCTACTCCATGTGCTCCTGGGATGATTCACAGCATCCCCCAGCAGTCACTCTGGCACTTCTCACAACACAAATTCCCCGGGGGCTGCTCTGATCCCCAGGCAGGAGCTGGAGCAGTTTTAGGGCTGTTGCCTAAAACACCTGAGCGGGGTCTCAGCTGCCATGAGGGACATTTGTAATACACGATTTCAAATAAAATCTGTGCTATAAAAATAAAAACACAATATATTTTAAATAGAATCAAGTGACAGGAAAGAGAAATACACACAAGATGAATACGGGTCTCAAAGATGGTTATTCTGAATGATTATTCTGTCTAGTGAGACCACAGAAATATGCATTGAGCATAAGATGAATATTTGTCACCAGAACCAGATATTCGAGGGGATTACATCTAAAAGGATTCAGCAATCACAGTATTCAGGAGG
Source organism: Acrocephalus arundinaceus (assembly GCA_021534815.1). Classification (NCBI taxonomy): domain Eukaryota; kingdom Metazoa; phylum Chordata; class Aves; order Passeriformes; family Sylviidae; genus Acrocephalus; species Acrocephalus arundinaceus. The sequence continues at coordinate 19,114,543 of JAJEOU010002284.1, forward strand.
AAAAACTCTTGTTAGAAGCAGCCATAAGAAAAAAACGTGCATTGATACGGGAAGAAAGGACAAGTTTGATGAGAGGAAAACAGGAAGACCCCCTGGAATCCCGCTAGGTCTGAAAACAGAATAAAAAAAGGACCCTCTGAAAACGGAATAAAAAAGGACCCTGTGAAAATGGAATAAAAAAGGACCCTGTGAAAACAGAATAAAAAAAGGACCCTGTGAAAACATCACCTGATCGCCTGGCTCAGTGCTGATTTGTTTGTGGCTTTTCCAATTTTATTTTGATTTTTAAAATAAATTCCTTTAATTATTAAATTGGCTGATTCCATTTATAACACAGGACACGGAATTTTCTGGAAGGGCCAGGCTGAACAGAGCCCAGCTCTGGGATGGTGAAACACAGCCATGCCCACACCTCATCACCCGGCACTACACACAGCTCAAGGCTCCCCCCGAGACCTCTCACCCTAAAATATTTGAGATCTCAACGCTTCCATTCTGCCAGCAACAATCCAACCCACAACTTCTTATCCCGCTTATTCACAGGCTACAAATTTTACAGCCAAAATCAAACCTAAATATACCGATTGCCATCCACTACGGGAAAAGAAATCATAAAATTTCTTATTTAATCACACAATTCTATCACCAATCTGCCGAAAAACAGATGCAGGAGTGTATTACTGCCTGTGCTCTAAGTGCTAAGGTGGAATTGTGCCCACAGGCAATAACTATAAAGCCAGGTCTGAGATAACCCAGTTGTAAAACACGAAGCATAAACCACATGCTTTTAGCCTCTGATGGAAGCATTCTTCTCCAAAGCACAATTTACATTTAAATTGATATTGTAGGGAATCAAATACTCAAAATAAGTGTCAAGGTTTTCCTCTTTGCCGAGTTGTTTCCTAATTGGATTCAAGTGTTTTGCCTAACCATTTCATAGCCTTGTTTTGTTCTGGAAATTAAAAATAAAATCTTTCATTATTCATGGTCCCGAACTTGTGGGAAGTGCCTCGGATTGTTTTTGTTAAGAAAATAAGAACAGGCTGTTTATATTTAACCGCTGAGAGCCAGCGAGCAAAAGGGAAGAGATTCCTCCCGGTGCAGCAACAGCGGAGAGTTCTGCCGGGAAAAACATCCACATCCCAAATCCTCCTCCGGAGGGAAAAACCACCGGGAATTCCTCACGGGAATGTGGTGCTGGGTCAGAGACCCCCCTGCCTTTCCCTGCTCTGTTCCTCCTCACACCCACCCCAATATTCCAAGGAATTGCAAACCCTGGATTCCCTACAGGACAACTTCAGAAACTTCCGACCATCTAAACAAACAAACAAACAGTTTTATTTACCAGCAATAAAACAGCAGTTCCCTACCGGGAAACTTTCTAAGTGAGTTCCACAGCTCATGAGGCTGAGGAAGGTCCATAACCAGGGTGAATCGGTGGCTGCAAAGAGCAGAAGTGCCCAGCAAAATTCGCATTTCTGGCAGGGCTGCAATGGAGCAGAATCTGTTCAGTTCCTCCTTTGCTGCTACAAGGACAGAGCACAGGTGCTGCCGTGGGGTGTTAGACACAAATAAAATTCTTTAATTGCTAAAAGAACCCCGTTGAGTGGTTCCCTGCCAAGCAGGGGATTTTTTGTTGTTGTTCTGGCAAAAGGCACCGTGAGCACAAAGTTCAGTGAGAAACTTCTCTGCATTTAATGGAGAAAAACAATCGGGGGCTGAGATTTCACCCAGAGGCCGCACGGATGCAAATTGCTCCAGTTAACAAAACCCTTCACACCTCCCGAATTCCCTCATTTCTGCCCCGAGTACCGCAAAAGGAATCACAGACATTTCCAAACTGTTCCGCAGTCAGATGCGCTCAGGTCTCCCAGACTGAGCGTGTTCATTTTTAATTCACAAAATCTCCTTCTGCACCTGGCTTTTCTATTCCTCTCCTACCAGAATTCCAGACTGAGCGAGTTCATTTTTAATTCACAAAATCTCCTCCTGCACCTGGCTTTTCTATTCCTTTCCTACCAGAACTCCAGGCTGAATTTGTGCCAGCTCCCTCTGCCAAGAGCTGCTGGTGTAATTCCCTTCCAGCCGATAACATCACGCAGGGAAATTTCACTCATCAGCTCTCCTCAGAGCCAAATGTGCCGCTAATTTGTGAAATATTTCACCTGACCCGTCAAATCGACCGAACACTTCCATGTCCTTCCTTCCCCTCGCGTGATAACCGATTCAAAGCCATTTATTCCGCTTCACTAAAATCAAAAGTCGAGCTGAAAAACAATAGCTGGGGCTTGCACTGGGTCGAGCTGTGCGTCATCAATGCGGCAGGAAAACAGCAAAAATCAGAATATCGCTTGTCTCTAAATGACCATCACCTTCATAGGGATTTAATTTTTACAGACATCCTTGGCTGGTTTATAGTGGGTTTAAAATGCCCATCTCACCAGGCCAGGGCAATGCCAGGCAGGAAGGGAACATCCCATCCCATCCCAAACCATCCCATCCCATGGAGCGGAGCAGCCCCAGATGGGAACGGACAAATGGGGTCAAACTTTGCTCACCCTACAAACAACCAGACCCTGCACAGCCTCATTCAGCCACTCAAGGCCCAAAGCACAAAGTTTTCTTCCCAAAAATTCCAACTCTCCCAAGGAAAAGATAAAATAATGATTTCAAGAGAACCCACAGGCTCAGCCAGCTGCTGAATACAGTTCCCAAATTAAGGACCGCAAAGGTGAAAGGGATGAAGAGAATTTTCCTTTATGGGCACAAGAAAAACTTTCCCTTTAACCGAAGGGCAACAGCTGGGTGTAATTCGGGTTTTTAAACACATTGGTTAAAAGCTTTCATTTAGGAGAAATCTGTATTTTCAATCCAAATAACCCCCTAATAAATTTTTATCAAATTGTTCAAACGCCATCAAGAAAGAAGAAAATTTTAGGACATCTTTCCCTTTTCCCTCGAGGGTGACCCACACCAGGGAGCTGCTTGGAGGGCGGCAGAGCAGGCAAAAAATAATAATAAAAATGGAAGCATTAAATCCTCCCAGATAGGTGCTATGAGGTAAACAATCATGTATAATTCTATAAAAATGGGTTTAAAAGCACAGAAATTAAATGCTGTTGTTCAGTTTGGGTTAAATAACTTCACCCCGGCACTTGGGTTGGCTGACACAACGTAAAACTTTAAAAATTACCTTTGGGAGAAGCTGGGCGAGGTCCTTGGCTGGAGGGAAGGAGCAAACGAGGTCCCAGCGCAGGAGAAAAAACAGCAGGAGGAAATGGGAGCCTTAAATTGGAGCCTTAAATTGGCTCTGGCTCCACCCCGCGAGGATCACCAAGGAGTGGGCAGCACCTGGGAGTGTTTGGGATGTCCCAAAGGATCTGCCAGAGGCCAGGCGGGAATTTCCCCCATTTCCAGCTCCTTCGGAGGCTTTTCAGCTCACCCTCCTCAGCCTTAGTGATCAGCCCTGCCCCGCGGGGATGCTGCTCCTCAGGATCCCAGGGAATCCTCCGGGAATTCCAGGAATTCCTTCTCTGCCATTCCAGGGAATCCTCCAGGAATTCCAGGAGTTCCTCCTCTGCCATTCCAGGGAGTCCTCCAGGAATTCCAGGAATTCCTCCTCTGCCATTCCAGGGAATCATCCAGGAATTCCAGGAGTTCCTCCTCTGCCATTCCAGGGAATCCTCCAGGAATTCCAAGAATTCCTCCTCTGCTATTCCAGGGAATCCTCCAGGAATTCCAGGAGTTCCTCCCCTGCCATTCCAGGGAATTCTCCTCCATCCATGGTGCCAGCCGAGGGTGAGCAATCAGACCTTGCTTCTCCCTCAGCCTCACACCGATTATAACCAAATAAAGTTTATCCAAACTGGGCAGTGTGGTCAGAAATTCCAGCCAGGGAAAGCCTCTGGAATAATCCCCAGTACTGCCTCTCACGGGCCCGTTTGTTTGCAAAAAGGAAACGTTTGTGGGGCAGCTCCATCCTGAGCCTCAGCAGCAGAATCTGACACTTTAAAGGACAGAAAGTTCTCTGCTTTTAACCCTTGTGGTGGCAAAGTTAAACCTGAGAGAGAAACGATTCATGAAAATGGGATGTTGGGGATTTTTTCCCAATATTTCTGCCAGTTCATTTCTCCAAGCAGAAGATGTTTTGTGTGTGGAACCTGGTGAGGAAAAAGGGCAGGAATGTGTTCCTGAGCCTCCAAAGAGAGACCTGCCCCCACCTAAAGCTCCTGTGCAAGAGACAATTCCCCAAATTCCTGTTCTTGGTGGGACTTCACCAGGAGAGGAGTGTGAGTTCAGCAGCTTCCCATGCAATGCATTCCTGCTTGGAAAATCACAGGATTTCTAGGTTGGAAGGGACCTTCATGCCCCCTTCCCTTGGAGGACAGAGCAGAACTCAGGAGCCCTTCCAGCAGCCCAAGGCAGGGGCAGAGCTTGTTGGATTTGTCATTTACTCCTTTGGCAAAGAGATGAAATAATTCAAATAAAGAAAGATTAAAATGAAACTGAACCTCTGTGTCACTGCTGGACACGAAAGAAAGATGAAGAACTCCAGAATTCTCAGAAGCAAAGAACAGAAGGTTTTATTTTTCCAAAAATTATTTTTTGAAAAATTCTTCCTACTATTTATAAGGATAAAATGAACACGATTGGTGAATAGGAACGACACCTCTCTAGATACATTGGTTAAACTACAGAAACAAAAAACACCAACTGGGGAAAAATGTTTGAAAAGAAAATTATTTCCCTGGATTGTTTTAAGAACAAAACCTCATTGAGAGATTTCCCTTGGGGAAGAGTTAACAGTTACCAGCAAGCTAAAAAAATTCTCTCAGGCTCAGAAATGTCGGGCCCACACCTCTGTGCAAACCCCACCTCCTTGGAGGGTGGAATTCCACTTGCCCTGAGCAAAATGTTCTGTTCCAGCTGCTGGAAGTGAAAGAAGTGCCACAAAGGGGTAAAGATTTTCTGTGCTCAGGTGATAGAGATTTATTTCCTCTAAAGTGGAAGCTCCTTACACAATTCCTCTGGGAAGGGTAAAGTCAGAGAGGCCTCAGACAGTTCTAAATGGCTCTGCAGTGGTTAGGATTTAACAAATGTTATTACGTGTCAGTTAAAGGAGAGGCCGCCGTTGTAATAAAAACTGCACAGCGTGCACGCATCACAAAGATTTTTATTCAATTTTATTGGAAATCACAGTCACACCTCTCAGACATTGAAGTGACAGATTTCTCTGCCAGCGCTGTCTTAGAGACCTCTTCTGTTGTTCATCAACTTGTGCAAAATAATTGGCACCATAATTTTATACCTGTCACAAATGCAATGCGCAGCATTGACTAATTGCTATTTTGTGTGCTCAGAAAGGTATAAAATCAATGGAGCCACTGTGGGAAACAACAAATCCTTTTGTGAAGCTGCAGAATGCTACACATAATTATGTTTACTACCCCCAGTCTTTGGGGGCACCACATTTGCTTCTATCACACATAATCTACTAACAACTTTGAGAGCAATCTCGTAAAGCACTTAAACCTCCCTCCCCCCGTGAGAGGCCTCAAAACCTGTCAGATTTTCCAGGAGTTTATGGTTTGTATGACTGTGGGAATAATGGAAGCTCTCTGAATCCCCAGTGATTCATTTTTTCCTCTCCCGGCCTTTGTAACTTTGCCTAAATCAATGAACATCAAAAATCTCCAAAGCTTTTTAGGTTTTGAGTGTGTGAGTGCGTGGCAAGGCTTGTGAGATGTAAAAATCCTGCAAAATGCTCCTTATTTCTCGTGCCTCACATCAGAGAGCTTCACCCATTGCCTGTCAGTGAAATAATGTGATTTTCTTCTTGCTGTGCCCTCTGCTCCCTCCGAAACAAACAACAGAACTTCTCCTCCAAAAGCCTTTCCCGTGAATGCCACTTTTTATCAGACCCTGGGAAGAGCTCCACGAGGCTGGAAGTGCTGCCATCAAATTTCATGTCTGGGTGTTTCAGAAAACAATTCCTCTGTCCCGATTTTACAGCGCGTTTGGGCAGAGTGCTCTGTGCAAACAGCCTCAGCCCCACCGACGGGTTTATTGGCAGCTGCAGTGGATCCTTGCAGACGCAATAAAGGCAGAGAAAAAACCAGTTACAACCGAAATAAAAGGGTTTTAGCAACAGGTAACTGCAGAGAGAGGTTGTGCCAGCAGCAATTTCCTCAGCTTGCAACAATCGATGCGCAATAAAAGAAACAAGCAGAGGCTCTAATGAGCTGATGGCGGAGGAGAAGAAATGCCATGTGCAGTCCTGAATAAATGGATTTGGTTTTAAATGCTGTTGTTCCTTCCTGCACAGGTTTCTGTAACATCAATGAGAAGAAATGTGATGTGCAGTCCTGAATAAATGGATTTAGGTTTAAATGCAGTTGTTCCTTCCTGCACAGGTTTCTGGAACATCAGTGAGAAGAAATGCTGTGTGCAGTCCTGAATAAATGGATTTGGTTTTAAATGCAGTTGTTCCTTCCTGCACAGGTTTCTGGAACATCAGTGAGAAGAAATGCAATGTGCAATCCTGAATAAATGGATTTGGTTTTAAATGCAGTTGTTCCTTCCTGCACAGGTTTCTGGAACATCAGTGAGAAGAAATGCCACGTGCAGTCCTGAATAAATGGATTTGGTTTTAAATGCAGTTGTTCCTTCCTGCACAGGTTTCTGGAAGATCAGTGAGAAGAAATGCTGTGTGCAGTCCTGAATAAATGGATTTAGGTTTAAATGCAGTTGTTCCTTCCTGCATGGGTTTCTGGAATATCAGTGAGGTGCCACACGTCCTGCAGCAGTTTGGGTTGGAAGGCAATAACCCAAATGGTTCATGACCCTCCAAAACCCACCCAGATCATCAGGTCCATGTCCCCCAAGTGCCACATCCACGTGGCTTTTAAATCCCTGCAGGGATGGGAACTTGGAGGCAAGGGCATAAAACCATAAAATATAACAAAAAAACCCCCCAAAAAAAAAAAACCCCAAAAACCAAAACAACAACAACAACAACAACAAAACCCCAAAAACCAAAACCCAACAAACAAACAAAAAACCACCAAAAAACCCCCCAAAAACCCCAGCAAAAAAACAAAAAACCAAAACCAAAACCACCAAAAACCAAAACCAACCAAACAAAAAAAACCCCAAACAACCAAACACACACACACAAAAAATCCCTCCCAAAAAACCGAAACCAAACCAAACCAAAAACAACCAAAAAAACCCCACAAAAACACCCAACAAAAAAAACCACACAAAAAAAAAAAACCAAACCAAAAAAACCAAAACTAAAATTGCTTTTGCCCAGACCTCCTCCAGCTGTGGCCTCACTTTTTAGCAGCCACCACCTCTTCCAGCAGGAAGCCACATCCTCCTGCTAAACCCCACCGTGATCTCTTCTCTTTGCCTTTGCTGTCTTAATACATCCAATTAATCCATAACCTGACAGAGGCGGCACGAGAACAGACTCCAGGCTTGGCTTTAATGAGCATTAATGCACTTAGGCTGGGTTTGGCAGAGCAGCCCCCTCCTAATTCTTCTCTTCCCAGATTACAGCCCTGGGAATTAATGATCTGTCACCGGGCTCGCCTGGGTTCTAATGAAATAGTCAGTGGAGTACAAGTAAAGCCAGGTGGAAGAAGCTGCCTCTTCCCGTTTGCAATAAAGCCTTTCCCCTTCTTTGGTTAACAAATTAAATTAGTTGGGAGGAAATATTTAATTACTGTCATGCACCATCTTCATATTTGTGATCAAAGAAGTGCCTCTCTGCGAGCTCTGCAGTCCCCTGCTCTGCTGGAATGGGAGAGAAGGGAGAGAAACTTGGCTGGATATCTGGGTAGATTCAGAATTCTTGTTTTCTCCAAGAAAAATAATAATCTTGGGGAAAAAAAAGTTTTATTTCTTTCATTTAAATGAAAAAGTTTCTTTGAGCAGTGTGAAAGCAGCACTGCTGTCATGAGAGGAACATGACAGAGGAACTGTCCTTGAGCCAAACAAGGACAAACCCCTTCCACCTCCTGCTTCTAAAACCAGATTCTTGTTTAATAATGTTTAATTAATTAATTAATTTTAATCTTGTTTAATTTGTTTTTCTCCAGAAATACAAATGTTCTAAACTTCTCCCCAGCTCTGGTACCCTCGCACACAACTCTGAAATGCAGCTGCTGGCACTCCAGGGAAACATGATCGTATCAGAAACTCAGAATTGTCTGAGTGTGCTCTGCTCTTTGCACCTTAAAACACATTTTCCTTTTCTTCATCATAAAGCCAGGATTTTGCACTCTTTTGTGCCATTTTCTTAGCCAGCTCTCATTAAAATAAAGCCCAAGCAATTCTAAGCCCTTCCATTTCCTGGCCTGTAATCCTGAGGCAATATTTCCCTTAAACCTGATTTGCACTCCTATCTCCTGAGCAGTCCCTGGAATCTCTGTCAGGACTTGTTCTCTGCTCTGTCAGGGTGTGGATGTAACACAAATATTCCTGTGCTTTAAGGAGCTTGGGGTTTAAACAAATGTGCTGATCTGTTTTTAACTTCCCTGCAAGTGAGATGGGAACTGCTGGGCTGTGCTGGAGCTCAGAGCAGCCATAAATCTGCTCCTCCCTCCTGATCACCCCTGGGTGATCACACAGAAAAATCATCCAGGTGATCCAGGAGTCAGGAACTTTCCTGGAAAACGTCAGGCCAGAGTCTCAGGGCCGTGCTGAGCTAAACTGACACCCCTTGAACCTTTGGGACACCCCTCAAACCTTGGAACACCCCCTGAATCTTTGTTGGGACACCCCTTGAACCTTTGGGACACCCCTCGAACCTTTGGGACACCCCTCGAACCTTGGAACACCCCTTAAATCTTTGTTGGGACACCCCTCAAACCTTTGGGACACCCCTCGAACCTTTGGGACACCCCTCAAACCTTGGGACACCCCTCAAACCTTTGGGACACCCCTCGAACCTTTGGGACACCCCTCAAACCTTTGGGACACCCCTCGAACCTTTGGGACACCTCTCAAACCTTGGAACACCCCTCAAACCTTTGGGATACCCCTCAAACCTTGGAACACCCCTTAAATCTTTGTTGGGACACCCCTCAAACCTTTGGGACACCCCTCAAATCTTTGGGACACCTGTCGAACCTTTGGGACACCCCAAACCTTGGAACACCCCTTAAATCTTTGTTGGGACACCCCTCAAACCTTTGGGACACCCCTCGAACCTTTGGGACACCCCTCGAACCTTGGAACACCCCTTAAATCTTTGTTGGGACACCCCTCAAACCTTTGGGACACCCCTCAAACCTTTGGGACACCCCTCAAACCTTTGGGACACCCCTCAAATTTTTGAGACACCCCTCAAACCTTTGGGACAGAGTTCAGACCGCCCTGGTTGGGGTCAGTCGGCCACGACCTGGACAGCAGCAGGGACCCCAGCAGGGCAGGGACTGAATGTACCAGATAAGAAATAATAAATAATAAACAAATAATAAACAAATAATAAACAAATAATAAACAACCTTGAGAACCTGAGCTGATGCATCTCGACCTCTTCTTCTGGCTCGGGCCTTGGGGAGAGAACTTTCTGCTCATACTTGGGGTTATCCAACAAGAAACCCAAGCCATGCTCTGAGTTGGGAATTTCCCTTTTCCTGGGCATCCATCAGGGCGTTATCCCCGTGCCTCACCTGCCTCACTGCATTTACCTGCACTCCCACCCCGGGGGCCAAGGCAATGTTATTCTCCCTGACAAATCCCGGAATAAAAGATCAAAAATCCCCCCAAGCTGATGTGTCTGAGGTCTGAGCACGTTCCCAGAGTGTTCCTCATTCTCTGGAGCCCCACAGCAGAGCGCAGCAGGCGGGAGCTGTGGCTGAGGCAGGGCAGGTGCAGAGGACAGAGGTAAATGAATACTCTCAGCACCTCCTTGGAGCCAGCAGCAAAAATTACAGAGAGCAGTTCTAAATGAACCTCCATCCCTGCAGCTCCTGGGGGAAACAAACAGTCCAAATCCATCTGTTTTCTGAAAACACCTCTCCCACCTTAAACAAACACCGGTTAATCCCAACAGCACAACAAACACTCGGTGTTTGCACAGCGGCAGGAGTGAGGCAGGAGGGAAAAAATGGAATCTGTAATGTGCTCCTCTATCTCCAGCAGCAAGAGCACAGCGGTGCATTTTTCAAAACTGCCTCTTTGTGAATATGCATGGAACACATGTAGTGGTGTGGAACGAGCTCTGCTTTCAATGGGCAACTCATTTTTCACACACAAAAGGAAAAAAATGAGCATTATATATATATATATTTTTTTTTTTTTTTTTTTTGAGTAGCCACAGAGCCTGGTGCTTGTCTTTTAAATTCAGGTGAACAGAAAACCCTGAAATCCTAAAATTCGGAGAGTCTTAGGGAAGTTCACAGAATTCCAGGGTGGGTTGTCACTGTTAGGTCAGACGTGGCACACACACACACACACGTGATCAGGATCTAACATTGAAGTTCTTTATTTTGCATGTTCTCTAACTTATATACTCTTAACAAAGTGTGATCTTAAATCATTACCTGCATCACAATAACTTATTATAATCATTGTCAAGCAATTAACATCAATATAATTGGCAAAAGTTTTATAGAAAGTTAATAAGGCACAAATACACGTTTATTTATGCACGTAGTCTAAAATTTTTCATGTATCCTTTTTAATCAGTTCCTGTGCTGAGGGCCTTGTCTTCTTCCTTGCTATGGATACACTTGGAGATCATCGATTGTTATTTCTTTTACTGGCTCAGCTTTGCTTGCAGAGCAGCTGTCCAGCCCCTCCATGCTGGGTCAGGTTGGAAGGAACCACGGGGGTCACCTGGGCCCACCTGGGTCACCTGGGCCCACCTGAGTCACCTGGGCCACCTGGGTCACCTGGGTCACCTGGGTCACCTGGGTCACCTGTGCCCACCTGGGTCACCTGGGCCACCTGGGTCACCTGGGTCACCTGGGCCCACCTGGGTCACCTGTGCCCACCTGGGTCACCTGTGCCCACCTGGGTCACCTGGGTCACCTGTGCCCACCTGGGTCACCTGGGTCACCTGGGCCCACCTGGGTCACCTGGGTCACCTGGGCCCACCTGGGTCACCTGGGCCCACCTGGGTCACCTGGGTCACCTGTGCCCACCTGGGTCACCTGGGTCACCTGTGCCCACCTGGGTCACCTGGGTCACCTGGGCCACCTGGGTCACCTGGGTCACCTGTGCCCACCTGGGTCACCTGTGCCCACCTGGGTCACCTGGGTCACCTGGGTCACCTGTGCCCACCTGGGTGACCTGGCTCACCTGGGTCACCTGTGCCCACCTGGGTCACCTGGGCCACCTGGGTCACCTGGGCCCACCTGGGTCACCTGGGTCACCTGGGTCACCTGGGTCACCTGTGCCCACCTGGGTCACCTGGGTCACCTGGGCCCACCTGGGTCACCTGGGTCACCTGGGTCACCTGGGTCACCTGGGTCACCTGTGCCCACCTGGGTCACCTGGGCCACCTGGGTCACCTGGGTCACCTGGGTCACCTGGGTCACCTGGGTCACCTGTGCCCACCTGGGTCACCTGGGTCACCTGTGCCCACCTGGGTCACCTGGGTCACCTGGGTCACCTGGGTCACCTGTGCCCACCTGGGTCACCTGGGTCACCTGGGCCACCTGGGTCACCTGGGTCACCTGGGTCACCTGGGTCACCTGGGCCCACCTGGGTCACCTGTGCCCACCTGGGTCACCTGTGCCCACCTGGGTCACCTGGGTCACCTGGGTCACCTGTGCCCACCTGGGTCACCTGTGCCCACCCCCTGCTCATCCCAGGGCCCAGGGCACGGATGGTGTGCAGTGCCTCTGGAACATTCCAAAGCAGCCTGCCCAGGGCTCAGGGAAGTTCTGCCTCCTGTGCAGCTGAATTTCCCCCTCATCCATCACCTCCTGTGCACGACTGGGCTCCCACAGAGCAGAAACACACGGAGCAACCCAGGTCTGAGAGTCAGGGCCTGAGAATAACAGAAAAAGCTCAACTTCAGGAGCGTGGCTGTGCTTTTCTTCCAGAGCCTTCATCCTCAGGTGTAGCATTGTGTAACAGGCCATTCCCATGCACCAGCCAAACTGTTTATGGATAACAAGTCCCTGCAGTCTTGTTTTCAGGGTTCTCAGGGACTCATCAAGGCCACTGAGACAACAACAGGATGAAAATGGGAATGAAAAGCCTGGGAAACTGCCTGGAAAAAAATGCCAACCCCAGCTAGGAGACCCAGGGCGTGATGCTGGATGCTGGTGTCCTGAGGGATGTGTGCCTGCCTGATGGCCAGGTGGCTTTTCCAGTCAAGGGACAGCTGTGTGCATGGACAGTGGGGCCAGAAACTCTAACTGGGGTTTAATGTAAGCAATAAACGGCTTCTGCTGAAATCACATTGATCCCATCATTCACATGCCCATTTTCACCCTGCATTCAGGCCTCCCTCGGCCTGGAGCAGGCTCTGGGCCCCTCACCCCCAACCCATGGGAGCCCAACCAAAGCCCTGGAGGAGAATCCAGCCCCAGCCACCCCTCCCAGGCCTGCTGGGCGCTCAGGGGGTCACAGCTCAGGGGTGGAATTGGCTGGGTGATGTCACGTCTCCCTGTTTTTCAAAAGCCTCCTGATGTTTACAATCTTTACACTGGAGTTCTCATGAACTTGAATCGAAACACGCAATTGTTTACATTCCTTCTTAGAAGAGGAGAAAATTGACAGACTGTGAATGTGACCAGGGTAGTTGAGAGGTGGGATTGGTGGGATTCCATCCTCCAATGCGCTGTCACTTTAGAAAAATCTATAAATTCTGAAAATCTGTAAATAAAGTTCCCTTCTCTTCCTTAGACGACCGAGCGTGAGCCTGCGTGTTCATTTTGTGTGTGACAATGTCACGGGGTCCCTTCAGCTTCTGGGTGTTTGTGGCAGGGACGTGCAGCTGCTCCAGTGTGTCCTAAAGGCTGCCCCACACTGTCACCGTGTCACCGGGGCAGTGACAGTGGCAGCAAACTCTGCCTCCTCCAAGGGATCAGCTCCGTTAGCTGGGAGCAGCAGCAGCTCTGTCCCGGGCTGGCTGTGGGGTGGGAGCCTTCACCTGTGATTTATGGCAGTCATTACAGCTCCAGCAAACCCTTGCCTGGATACATACACAAAAAAATCCCACATCCATCGCAGTTCAATCATCTCCTCTGCCTAAAGCCTCTTCCTTCCTGGTGTTTTTCTTGCCTGTTCTCAAGACCTCTCCATTTAGAATTCCACAAATTGCTTATTCCTTGTCCATTGCCATCCCGAGCCAAAGCTGGGGTTATCCTTTCTCTTGTTCCTGCTACTGCAAAATGTTGGCTTGGGTTGTTTTTGTAAATTCAAATAGAAGTTCACAATAAATTGCAGGTTAGCTCAGAAACTCAGAATCCTCTCACCTGTCACAGTGCTGGGCTCCACAAAATTTCTTCCTTCCCCTGCATTTGGGGTTCCAAACCAAACCCAACCCCCAAAGGCTCCCAAATCCTCACCCTGAAGTCTCGTGGCATCCTGAAGTTTTGGTGTCTTTAACTTTGGCTTTTTAAGCCTCAGACAAATCCTTCAGCTGTGCCACAGACCAGTTCCAACCATCCAGAACCAACCGGGCTCCTTGAAGGCTCCTCTCTCCTCATCCTCACCATCATCACCCCCTACTGCAAGCAGGACAGCTCCCCAAAAGATAAAGGTGGTGGATTTGTCCTTACCACAGGGATTTAAGGGCTTAGGAAAACAAATACTGATTCTGTGAGTGTGTGAGCTGCTTTCCTGAAAGCTCTTCCATTTTGCCACATGCCTGCAGGAACGCAGAGAAAATCAAACAGAGCAGGAGTTTCAATGGCCGTGCTCTGAAACCCTTCTCATTTCCAGCAGGGGATTTAGCAGGAGCTGACCCAGCAGAGAGGGCCTTTCAATATTTCCCTTCCCATTCCTGCATGGGGGTGCACAGCCCTGATCTTCAGCTGGAGTTGGAGTGATGAGGGCAATGAACGGTGGTTTTCCAGAAACCCTCTCAAACTCTGGGAAATCCTTTCCTAGGAACAATTTAACATTGTATTTTATCATGTGAGGGGCTGTTCATAGTTTTGGACTCCCATTTCATTGAACAGTAACCACTGAGAGGTGACAAAGCCCTCCCAGATCACAGAGTCCCAGAATGGTTTGGGTTGGAGGGACCTTCAAGACACCTCATCCCACACCCTGCCATGGGGGAAAACTTCCACAGCTGCAGAAACCAAACCAGCCTTTTGGGATCTCCTCTGAGCTCCCCAAACCCAGTTCCTCAGCAGGAAAACCAAATACTAAAGCACTAAATCACAACCATTAGCCGAGCAAATGGAAATTTCTCAAAAGGATATTTCCACATTGTTATTTAAACTTCATTATTCACTTGTTAAGGAAGATGTTCCGTGGCTTTGTGTTTTGTAGGGAACAAATATTCCACGGCGGCTTCTGTTTCTCGGCTGGGGGAGTGACACGTGGCAGTTGTAAAGATTAATTTGTGCTACGTGGCACCGCTGCCGGCTGCTCCTCGGGGAGAGGGACGCAGAGGGAAAACATCCTGAGACATTCCAGTAAATTAATTAACAACGGAACACTCGAATCTAATTAAGAAACCACCAGCTCGTTAGTGCTGCGGCTCACAGGGAGTGTGTGAGGAGATCTCCTGAGTGGTGCCTGCAGGGTCACGCCTGGAGTGTCCCCACGTTTTTTGGGATGTCCAGCCTACCCTCAGGGAGCTCCAGGCTCAGGGGGAACAGGTGCAGGAAAAGCAGGGATGAGGTGCAGGAAAAATAAACTCAATTCTTGCTGAGCTTGAGCGGGGATAATTCTCAGGCTGAGATGGTTCTGAGGCTGATTTCAGAGCATAGAGAAGATTTGGGGGAATTTTACACCAAGCAGAACCAGCAAGAGGAGCGAAGTTCAGGGCACACATTCCAAGCAGGCACTGCAGGGATTCAAGGTGTGGGAGTGAGGTGGGAAGGATGGGACAGTGATGGGATGGAGATGAGAGATCTCTGGGGTCAGGGCTGGGTTTGGAGCGTGGGGTTTATTGCACAGGGCGTGGGTGAAGGGGCCCTGTAGGAGCTGGCAGCCACAGCTCAGAGCAGAGAGACAGAGAGCGAGGAAGAAGAGGAAGACGAAGAAGGCAAAGTTCCCGTTCCAATCCATTAAATCTTCTATACTGAATATTCTAATTTACACCAACCAATCCAGTACAAGATACAAATCCTACAGCATTCACACAGAGCCTATAAGAATCATTACATTCCCATCCTGTGTTATATTTTAAACCCTAAAAACTACAAATCCTACAGCATTTACACACAGCCCATAAGAATCATTACATTCCCATCCTGTGTTATATTTTAAACCCTAAAAACGACTCTTGGGACCCCTCCTGCCGAGCCAGCAGGGTCTGCTCTGACCCTTGGGCTCTTGGTAAGGAGAAGGGCATTGTTTAATCAATTAATTTAATTGTTTAACCTTCAGCTGGCCACACCATTGTTTTCCAGTTGTTCAGTAACTAAAGCTCGGCATCTTAGACATCAAAACTTGCTTTCAACTCTATTTCACTTATAGGTTTCATATTTTCATAGTCTAAGCAGTCATATTGATAAGGCTTTCCTGTTTCATCCTCCCCACACCAGGGAACAGGCACCTGCCTCAGCCAGGCTCAGCAAAGCCACAAACCCCTGCAAAGGCACAGAAAAGCCTTGCCCTGCCTCCCCGACTGCTCGGCATCCCTCCCTCAGCCCTGGGACTTCCCATCCCACATTCCCGTCTCGCCCTCCCTGGATTATCCGCTCTCTCTGCTAAACACAGACAGATTGCAGAGAATGGGCATTAAATTTCCAAAAGTGCCTCTCTGCTATCAAAAATCACTGCCTGAGCACCACAGACAACACTTTAAAAAATCCTCCTCGGTAAATCTTAGATCTCATCACAGCAGCCAGGAGTATTTACTGCCTCCGCTGGCAGCGCTCCGTCCTCCAGCGGCAGCCCCAAATTCCCAAGTATTTTCAGTCTCATTCCCTTCTCCCCAAGCCTCCTAATTCCTCGTGTTCACATCCTCCATCCCTGCTCCAGGGGCCGGGGGAGGAAAGCTGAGCCAGGCAGGAGCTGGATCTGCAACAGGAGGTGACAACAGCTGGGGTCAGGTTGTTATTCCAGAGGTTTTTCTGGAATATCAGTGCTGTGGGGCTGCTTTGGAGGTCATTATTCCCTCTGGAGGGTCATTCCTTCTTTTGGAGGGCATTCCACCCTTTGGAGGTCATTTCTCCCCTTTGGAGGTCATTCCTCACCTTTGGAGGTCATGGAGCTCAGGAAGGGCTCAAACCGTGGGTGAAAATACAGGGAAATGTGAATACAGGGGAAAATGGATGTAAATACAGGGAAAGGTAAAAACAGGGGAAATGGATGTAAAAACCGGGGAAAATGGGTGTAAATACAGAAAAAATGGATGTAAATACAGGAAAATGGATGTAAAACCAGGGAAATGGATGTAAATACAGGAAAATGGATGTAAAACCAGGAAAAAATGGATGTAAAACCAGGAAAAATGGATGTAAAACAGGGAAAATGGGTGTAAATACAGGAAGAAATGGATGTAAATACAGGAAAAAATGGATGTAAAAACAGGAAAAAATGGATGTAAAAACAGGGAAATGGATGTAAAAACAGGAAAATGGATGTAAAAACAGGAAAAAAATGGATGTAAAAACAGGGAAATGGATGCAAAAACAGGGAAAATGGGTGTAAAAACAGGAAAATGGATGTAAAAACAGGAAAAATGGATGTAAAAACAGGGAAATGGATGTAAAATCAGGAAGAAATGGATGTAAAAACAGGAAAATGGATGTTAAAACAGGAAGAAATGGATGTAGAAACAGGGAAAATGGGTGTAAAAACAGGGAAATGGATGCAAAAACAGGGAAAAATGGATGTAAAAACAGGAAAATGGGTGTAAAAACAGGAAAAATGGATGTAAAACCAGGGAAAATGGGTGTAAATACAGGAAGAAATGGATGTAAATACAGGAAAAAATGGATGTAAAAACAGGAAAATGGATGTAAAAACAGGAAAATGAATGTTAAAACAGGAAGAAATGGATGTAAAACCAGGGAAAATGGGTGTAAATACAGGAAGAAATGGATGTAGAAACAGGGAAAATGGGTGTAAAAACAGGGAAATGGATGCAAAAACAGGAAAATGGATGTAAAAACAGGAAAAAAAATGGATGTAAAACCAGGGAAATGCCAATTCCCACCCACACTCCCCTGCTGGAAGGGATGGAGGTGCTTGGGCGCTCCTGACACCCCACTCCAACCCCGTGATCTGCAGCAGTGTCTGGGTGCACACTGAGCCAACAGCAATTAAGGAAATGAAATTTAAAATTTGCTTTTTCACCATCAGAAGCCACGGTTAGTTAGGGACTGTTCATTTCACTTCAACAAGAGTTACACAGCTTTTAATTGAAATATTCCTGCCCAAGTGGTCAAATGTTAATATTTTAGTGATCTTTACATATTTTCCTACTTCCTCTGCGCTTTTCCAAATCCACATTTGGCCTCTTACTTTTCCTATCACTTCTCCCAAACACAAGTTGCTCTGAGAGATCGCCAGTAATTTGCATAAAATATAGAGCTGTTACTTTTCTTTTCTTAAAGGAAGCAGAATAATTGCAAAGCTGCAGCTACTGGAGCTGAAAATAACTCTCCAGACAGTTGCACATGCAGAATTAGATTAAAATGAGCTCATTTTTTTTAAAATGACCTGATAATTTGTGAGGGGAAATAAAAAAAAAAAAAAAAAAACCACCAAAACCATATCAAAGTATTTTCATCAGGAGAGAATGTTACAGCCCTTAAACCAAGGAGGAGGTGACTCCCTGCATGCAGATGAGGCCAACGTGACCTCGAGAGGCCAAATTAAGAGGAAAAATCAGAGTTTTGTAGACCAAAATACGTAATAACCATAATAATGGAAATAAACATCACTCCCTTCTGGAAAATACAGGTGTGGGGCATCCTGTGGCACTCGGGGAGGAAATTCCATAGAAAACCTGAGATAAAAGTGGGAAGGATCAGGGTTTGGGGTTGAAAGCTGAGCTCAAATATGGTCAACACTTCGATTTGTTGGCCAACTTCATCAAATTTTCCCGACTTTTCTCAGCTGAGAAGCACTTCCTAATTCCTGGAAGGAAATTCAGAAACAGAGAATAAAAAGTCTGTTAAAGCCTCAATTTCCAAGGATTACAAAACTTCCTAATTCCTGGGAGGTAATTCAGAAATAAAGAATAAAAAAGTTTGTTAAAGCCTCAGTTTCCAGGGATTATTACACTTCCTAATTCCTGGAAGGAAATTTAGAAACAGAGAATAAAAAGTCTGTTAAAGCCTCAGTTTCGAGGGATTATTACACTTCCTAATTCCTGGGAGGCAATTCAGAAATAGAGAATAAAAAATCTGTTAAAGCCTCAGATTCCAGGGATTATTACACTTCCTAATTCCTTTGAGGCAAATCAGAAATAAAGAATAAAAAGTCTGTTAAAACCTCAGTTTCCAGGGATTACAACACTTCCTAATTCCTGGGAGGCAATTCCGAAATAGAGAATAAAAAAATCTGTTAAAGCCTCAATTTCCAGGGATTATTACATTTCCTAATTCCTGGAGGCAATTCAGAAACAGAGAATAAAAATCTGTTAAAGCCTCAGTTTCCAGGGATTACAAAACTTCCTAATTCTTGGGAGGTAATTCAGAATTAGAGAATAAAAAGTCTGTTAAAGCCTCAGTTTCCAGGGATTATTACACTTCCTAATTCCTTTGAGGTAATTCAAAACCAGAGAATAAAAAGTCTGTTAAGGTCTCAGTTTCCAGGGATTACAGCATTTCCTAATTCCTGGAGGCAATTCAGAAACAGAGAATAAAAAGTCTGTTAAAGCCTCAATTTCCAGGGATTACAAAACTTCCTAATTCCTGGGAGGTAATTCAAAAACAGAGAATAAAAAGTCTGTTAAGGTCTCAGTTTCCAGAGATTATTACACTTCCTAATTCCTGGGAGGCAATTAAGAAATAGAGAATAAAAAATCTGTTAAAGCCTCAGATTCCAGGGATTACAACACTTCCTAATTCCTGGGAGGTAATTCAGAAATAGAGAATAAAAAGTCTGTTAAAGCCTCAATTTCCAGGGATTATTACACTTCCTAATTCCTTTGAGGTAATTCAGAAATAGAGAATAAAAAGTCTGTTAAAGCCTCAATTTCCAGGGATTACAAAACTTCCTAATTCCTTTGAGGTAATTCAGAAATAGAGAATAAAAAGTCTGTTAAGGTCTCAGTTTCCAGAGTTTAATACAAGGAATTACCAGGTACAACTCCTCGCAACAATAAATTCTGACTGGTTTTATGGTTAACCTCTGGTATTGTCAATATCACTAAAACCCCCTCGAGTGGGCTTTGCAGGTTTATAAATACATCCAATTATCACGTTTTTGATGAGATTTCATTTAAATCTGGCAAAAAAAAATATTCCCAAGTGAATCATCTATTATTCATAACTGAAGATGAATTCAGCCTCCCTATCACAACTTTTCCTCCTCCTCCTTTTTCAGAGCCATTGCCTCGGCATAAATTAAATCCTTCACTACGTGCATCCCAGTCAGATTTCCTTTTGGAAAGTCATATTTTAGAGAAAGCAATTACATTTGGTCATTGATGTATCACCCAGGCTCGCAGAGCCCCCCAAAATAGAAGAGGGGGTTGAGATGTTAATGTGAATAAATGTTATACTTTGATAATAACTCAGAGGAGGAAACAGAAATCATCATCCCGTGGAATGTCATCTGCTCCAGAGGCAGCCGTGGGAGGTTTGGGGATGGAGTGGGTGGGCTGGAGATGCCACTGGGCACTGGGCACCAGGACTGGGAGAAATGGGATTTGTGCCAGAAAATCTCACTGGGCACCAGGATTGGGAGAAATGGAATTTGTGCCAGAAAATCTCACTATGCACCAGGATTGGGAGAAATGGAATTCCTGCAAGAAAATCTCACTGGTCACCAGGACTGTGAGGAATCTGGCAATTCCTGCCAGAAAATCTCACTGTTCAGCAGGACTGGAAGGAATTCTGGCAATTCCTGCCAGAAAATCTCACTGTGCACCAGGATTGGGAGGAATGGAATCTGCACCAGAAAATCTCACTTTTCACCAGGGCTGTGAGGAATCCTGGCAATTCCTGCCAGCAAACCTCACTGTTCACCAGGACTGGGAGAAATGGAATTCCTACCAGCAAACCTCACTGTTCTGCAGGACTGGGAGGAATTCTGGGAATTCCTGCCAGAAAATCTCACTGGTCACCAGGGCTGAGAGGAATTCTGGCAATTTCTGCCAGAAAATCTCACTGGTCACCAGGGCTGGGAGGAATTCTGGCAATTCCTGCCAGCAGGAATTCCTCACTGCACTCAGGCCAGGGGCAGCAGGGCTGGGGCAGCCCAGCAGAACCATCCTCACCACGGAGCTGAGGGAAAGAGGCAGGAAAATCCTTTGCTTGGAGTTAAATCCCACAAAACCCCCACCTTCCTCCTTAGAGCTTTTCCCCTTTTCCTCTCATTTGTTGGTGCTTTGTACATTAATTTGTGATTTTGCTGGTCCTGCCCTGGCCGGGCAGTGGCTGCAGCCCTGCTCAAGTCCTGGTGTTTCACCTTCTCCTGACTGAAGATCCCTCCTGGCTGGAGCAGCAACCCAGAGCAAATTAATTAATTAACCCCAGTGCCCCCAGTCTGGCTGTGGGATAATGCTCAGCCAAGCTGGGGATGGGCGAGTTGAGAAGATTTTTTAAATTATTATCATTACCATTATTATTATTATTATTCCTATTACCATAATTGTTATTACCATTATCACTATCACTGTTAATTAAACAGTGCTACGAATGCCTGGCCCTGGGAGGAAAGATTCCCTGTGGCACTCGTGCAGCTCTGAATGCTGTGCAGGCAGCGGGGGGGAAAGGCAGAGGGAGGCAGAGAAGAGCCCCTGGTGCCCCCGGGGCAGCACTGCTGGGGCTGAGGGCAGCAATTCCCCCGTGGGAGATGGGGAAAGCCTTGCTTTGAACTTCCACCATGTTCTTGTTTCAAGGAAAGCCACATTTTGTGGAGTCATGGACTCATTAAGGCTGGGAAACACCTCCAAGATCATCGTGCCCAAGCTCCAATCATCGTGTCCAACCTTTTATCACCCTCACACAGCGACCTCTCCTTTGGCTGCTGAGGCCCAGAGTGATTTTAGGGTAAAAGGGACGCAGGCTCTTTCCATTCCCACCTGCACTGGGGTGGGAATTATTATCATTATTTTTATATTATTATTATTATTATCATTATTATTATTATTATTGTTGTTATTGTTATTGTTATTATCATTATTATTATAATTATTATTATTATCATTATTTATTTTTATATATTATTTATATATTATATTATATATTATAACATTATATATTATATTATTTTATATAATATAATATTATAAATATTATAAATATTATAAATATTTATATTTATATATAATATATAAATAATATATAAAAATAAATAAATATTATAAATATATTATATATATTTATTAGTAATATATTATATATTATTATATATAATAATAATAATAATAATTATAATAATAATAATAATAATAATTCCGCAGCCTGTGGTGCCCAGACCTCAATGTGCTGCTCCAGCACAGGGATTTGTGTGGGGCACCACCACCAGCAGAGATTCCTACCACAGCTGGGTTCCACTGGCCCAGAGATCACCCAGAGCAGCTCCACTGGAACATCTGGGAGCAGGGACTCGTGGGTTTCACTGTGTTAAATCACAAGTCTGTTAAATCACCAGTCTGTTAAATCCAGGCAGCAGCTCTGTGCTTTTTGATGATCCCAATTCAGAGGCAGTGATTCATTCTCAGGCCTCTTCAGTGAGGGTGTTTGATGACAGAAGTGGGAAATGAGGAGACTCTGCTGCCTTTCACAGCACTTACCGAATAATTAACCTGCACCCCTGTCATTGCTTAAGAGTATTTGCCATTAACCCAACAGAAAAACCGTCTGAGGCATGAACAGGAGCAATGGGAATGTACAGCTCAGAGCACACTGCTGGGATAACACCCGCAGCTCTGCCTGAGCCTAATAAAGGAGTCGCAGTTCGAACCAGTGAATACAAAGAGGAAACATTTGCTCAGTGCTTATTCCAGCTCTGATTCTGGAGCTCAGCCTGACCCCTCCTGCCCTGCCTATAAATCATGCCCAAACAGGTGGCGTTCCCCTTTGCTGGAGTTCAACTCCTTTGTGCCACACTTGACCGGACATGATGATTTCTGTGTTGCTGCCAAGATTGCAACCTTTTCCTGGAAAAGGAGCTCTGTGAGAATGTCAGCACTGACAGCTCTGAGAACCCTCGGGAAGCCTCTCCTCCATCCTCAGCACCTCAGCTCTCTGCAACAAAGGTGCCCTCTTCCCTTTGCCACAAAAATAACTATTTTTAAATTATGGATGGAAGGGCTTTGGCCATCCTGGCCTTTTATCCACATTGGGCTCTCTAATCTGATTAAAAATCACTGAAGAACTTTGTGTCCCTTCCACATTTTGCCTCAGTTTCTCACAGTTTCAGGCTAAGATGTTGTTCAGTCCTACAAAACTGAGAGTCAAACAATTGTCGGTGTTTGCAGACTAAAGTCAGTTATTAGCTGGAAACACTCACCTGATTAATCGACACAAAAATTAACAGCTCCCACGGGTAATTATGCTTCTCCTTCCAAACGGATGCCAGACAGCCCTCGTTGTGTGGTGTCTCTTTGTGACCTTCAGCGTGGCTGCTTAAGGTGGCCTGATAATGATTTGATTATTATTTCATGCAAATTAAGAGTTACCTCTGCTAAAAGAGCTGATTTTCAATTTCATCCCTATTTGCACACCGCATGAAACCATGACATTTCGGAGCTCTCCAGAGTCTGTCACCCTGCCTGGCACCGTTAGATGCTGTTACCTTGCTCTTTTTTCCTCCTGAATTTATTTCCTGGCTCGTTCTTTGTTCTCAGCACAGCTGAAAAGAAGCATCCCCCAAGCACAGCCCAGCAGCTGGGCTGGGGCAGGTTCCTGGCCACAGAACACAAAAAAAGATCCATCAGTTCCATCAAGCCTCAGTGCAGACCTTCAGCAGGCAAAGCACTCAAACACGTCAACCTCTGCTGATGGAAAAGCAAACCTTTCCTTCTACTCTTAAAATAATAATACTTTCTACCCTTAAAATAATAAAAAATGAGTAAGAGAGAAGCTGGGGGGTCTCTGACCACCAAGGTCTCCAAATTCCGTGTTCTGCTTGGTGAGTTACGTTTTTTCCTCTAGGTATTTTCTCAGTATTTTCTCAGCATTTGCATTTGAACACGAATCCAAACTAAAGCAAAAGCTTCAAGGTCAACAATCTTTTTATAGAAGCAAAAACCCAAGAGAGAAATTTAAGCAATTATTCTTAGCTAAAGGAGCAGTCAGCTCAAATAAATGTATCAAAGCCTCCAAATTATCAGCAATAAAATCTTATGTCATCTAATAACCACAGTGATGACAATAATTACTGGGACAATGATTTAAAGCTCAACGTTTTTATAGTGCCTAATTTAACAAGTACAGGTTGCTTATTTGTGCCTTTCCAGACTGAAAAAAAGCATTTGTCTGGCTTTGTTTATGGTCTAAAATTAGACTTGGAGAAGACAGAAAGCTTCCAGAAATTACCAAAGTTCCTGCAGAAGGAGATGCTGATAGAGGCACAATTTTCACAGGAGGAAAGTTTGGTGTGGCAGGGACACCTCCCACTGTCCCAGGCTGCTCCAACCCGGCCTGGGGCACTGCCAGGGATCCAGGGGCAGCCCCAGCAGCTCTGAGCACCTGTGCCAGGGCTGCCCACCCTACAGGGAACAATTCCTGCCCAAATCCCAGCCAGCCCTGCCCTCTGGCACTGGGAAGCAGCTCTCAGGAAATCCGAGGATGGGGCTTGTCACACTGAGACACAAAATGAACACGAAACGAATTTTCTAGAATTTATAGATTCTCTAAAGTGAGAGTGGATTATAAGATGAACTCTCTCCTTTAAACCACACTGGCCGGTGAACAATCTGTCAATTTTCTTTTCTTAGGAAGACTGTGTAAAACACATAATGTTTTAGTAAAAAGTGTAAGAACCCTTGACTCCAAAAACGTAAACATCAGAAGGCTTCAAAACCCAGGGCGCCAGGGCTGACCAGTGTGGGAGAGGGGAAGAGATTTCCCTGCTCACTCCTGGCCTCCCCATGGCCTCAGGGACATCTCTGAGGACCAGGAGGGCAGCACGGACCTGGAAGGGGCTCCCCACCCACCCCGAGGACATTTCCATCTCCCAGGCAGGGTGTGAGCAGCACGAGGGGACGCTCAGCCCTGCTGCAGCCCTGGCCAGGAGGTGAAGCAGGAGCTGGTGCCTTCAGAGGCACAGTACATAGTTGGCTTTTCACAAATATTAAAATGAATATTGTATGGATAATGTAGGAAGATTATACTGTATTTTCTTTTAATTAATAGAAGTTAGAAATGTGATGAATATATATTTTTTATGATTGTAACTTAGTGTTAGAAGTAAAAGACTGGAGCTTTTTCCTGGAACCAGACCAGAAGAAAGAGGTGTCATCCTTCATTCCTGCATGAAGATTGCTGACCAAAAAAAGCTTCAAAAAAAGGGATTTATTGAATGTCTGTTATCAGGTATCTTGTCCAAATGAAGATGACCAGAACCCCAAGAGAAGAATTTATGGGACCTGTGCTAGCAGACAGAATAGAGACACCCGCAGATGGATCTACCAGATAAAATGATTGCGGGGGAACAGAAACTGAACAAAGAAAATTCCCACTCAAAAGGAATGTTTGAATCATGCATGTGAACTTTTAAATATGCAACAGGCTGATACTTTTAAAGAAAAAACATTTTGTTAGTGTGTGTGGTGGCTGGTTCTGTGCCAGGCACCCTCAGCCGAGAAAATGTATTTTGCTTTTGTCTCTCCTAATTGTCTATTTTCTTTTTATTTTTTTATTAAACTTCTCCATTTTTCCAAAAAAAGTGAACCTCGTTTTTCACACCTGGGACAGAGGCTGGACAGAGTTAAAAGAATCAAGTAGGGATTTATTAAAAAGCCTTGAAGGACACACCTTGGGCAGTGCAAGAGCCTGGCCAGGGCTGCACCCAGGATGGACCCAAGATGGACCCAAGATGGACAAGGGGTCACATTTGATGTTTTGGGCAGGGATTTTGCCTGACTTTTCCTGCGGAGGGAAGTGCAGATGGAAGCTGACACTGCAACCATGACACAAAACATCTCTGGGCAGCTGTGGGAGCTGAACCCTTGGGTGGCTTGGAGCACTCTGCACGTTGATATTTAATACAAATTTGGAGAAGTGTCAGATTGACTGAGAGTTTGTGACCTTCACCTGCAGGTTTTGCCTCCACCTCAAGCAAAACTCTCTGATTTCTGCAGCTCTGCAATAAATCAGCACAAATACACTCAGACAATATCACAGCCATTTAAGGGCCTGGTAACTCTAAAATATTATCTGGTTGCATATTTTGAATGTGCATATTTGATATGAATATTATGGAGTATTTTGACACTGGAATTTGTATAAATTTCTCTTGTAAATTATCGTCCACCTGGCTGCTTTACACAGCAGTACATTTATTTATCACTGGATTATTGATGATATTCTTCTCTTTATTTCAGCCCTGACACTGATCATAAAGAAAAGCCCAAATCAATGATTTGAAATTACTCTGAACTGCCTGTAGTGTGTTTGTGAGGATGTTTCTGAGACTTTTTGTGGGCTTTGATGAGATGTCCTAACCACTAATGAAGTTTGTTTTTCCAGAAGACATCACAGCAAAAAAGCAGCTTGGTGTGGTAAATATCATCTCTGGCGAAACGCTGGAAAGCTTAATGTGCTTAAAAGTGTGCAGCAATTAAAAACCGAGTTACAAATTAATCAAATAACATCAGCTTTGCCTCATTTCAGTCCTGGAACGAGCACTAAACTGTGGATTTGAAACCAATGCGAGCACCCATCTGCAGCAGGTGATGTCCAACCTGGCCGTGGGTTCTTTGGCTCCATCAAACTTCCACATTTTCCACCTGGCTGTTGTTTTTATTGGAGCTCTCCCAGTTTTGAGTTTGCTGGCTGCAGAAGGGGGGGCTGATTGATTTTTATGCTAATCCTAGGTGAAAAGCAGCTGTTGTAGCCGCGGCTTGCACCGCGCTAATCCAGCTCATCAGGGCTGTAAACAGGCAGATAAAGCCGGGGGATTTCAGTCGGTAAGGTGCTTAAATCCCCGCAGTCCGGGGGTTTCCCTGCTCCTCACCTGAGCCGGGATTTGCACCGCTGGCCTGGGGCCCTGATGAGGATGGGGAGGAAGGATGGAAGGGATTCCCCACCCCACTCCTCCCAAGGAGGGAATTCCCGTGGGATGGCAGCGGGAGAAATGGGTTGAGATGTTCATTCTCCCACCAGCTAATGACCACTGGTGGATTTTAATGTATTTATTTATAAATGTGTGTTCTTTGTGTTCCCCGGCTGGGTTCCTGCTTTTTTGGGGTCTGTCCTTCCTGTCCCTGTTCCCCCAGCCAGAGCAGAGCGATGCTGTAACCAGGGAGGGATTTACAGCCCGCTCTAAATTTGATTTGTTCCCACAAATGTTGCATAAAAAGGAGCTCGTTCCTTTATTAAATACTCCCAGCCCCAGGGCACGGTTCGTACAACATCATTACACCTGGTAGGAAGGGCTCAATGCCGTTCCCTTTCAAGTGATGGATGGCAGGGGGGGTATCCAGGAGAAAAGGGGTGAGATGTTCATTCTGCCACCCACTAATGATCACTAGTGGATTTTAATATATTTATATATTGATTTTTATTTATTATTATATTATTATAATATAATATATTTATATTATATCATAATAATATAATAACATTCTATATATTATATAATAATAATATATTATATATTATAATAAATATATAATATTTTATATATTATAATAAACATATAATATTTTATATATAATATAAATATATAAATATTTATATATTTATATTATATATAAAATTATATATATATATTTATATTTATATTTATATTTATTTATATTTATATTATATCTATATTTATATTTATATTTATATTTATTTTATTTTATTTTTTTTATTTTATTTATATTTATATTATATTTATAATATATATGTATTTTTATATATATATAATTTTTATATACTTTTTTTTTTTTTTTGGTTTTTTGGTTGTATACTGATTAATCCTAGTGGAACATTTCCTGAGCATGGAACGGGGTTGGAACTGGATGGTTTTTAAGGTTCTTCCAATCCAATCCAATCCAATCCAATCCAATCCAATCCAATCCAATCCAATCCAATCCAATCCAATCCAATCCAATCCAATCCAATCCAATCCAATCCAATCCAATCCAATCCAATCCAATCCAATCCAATCCAATCCAATCCAATCCAACCCTTTCTGTGATCCCATGATTTTCTCCGTGCAGGACTCAAGGATGTATCCCCACACCCCTCCTCTCCCTCCCTTAATTACCTCCACACTCCCCCAACCCCTCTGAGCTGCCACACACAACACCGAGCGCAGAATTAACTCCTTTCAGCGCCTGCAACAAAATTAAACCCCAGCTTAAGCAGGGCAGGCTTCAGTTATTAATCCTCCCATGAGCGACTGTAATTATTTTTGCCAGCACTAATTTCATTTGCATACGTATTGTTAAGTTGCAGATCACAGGGAAGCAGGGGGGGCTCGGGGGTTTTGCTGAATGGAGCAGCGCTGTCACAGCAGAGGCTGGGGGGAGCAAAGGGCTGGTTTAAAGGAGGGGAAAGCAGGGATGCACTGCCACAAAAAGGCAAATTAACCACTCGGAGATGTTAGGGAAAATTAATCCACAAACGCCAGAGGTTTGTGTCCAAAAAGGAGACAGAGGAGTCCTTTTACTTTATTCCAATAAAGGGAGAGGCCATGGGGCATTTCCCCCGGGGTCTCTCTGATTTTTGGAGGACGCAGCCTCCTTTTTATCCCAATTTCCCAGCTGCATTTCCCTCTCTTTTTCCCCACTGGCTGAGGCACTTGGGAGGTGCAGACTGCCCAGAATGCCTAACACCCTAAATTCCCCTTTTAATGTATAACCCCCCTAATTTTTAATTCTTATGGAATTTATGAGTTTGTTTCTTTCACCTTTCAATATCCAATTTCATTTCTCAGCCAACCTACGGTTTGTAAAGGCAAAAATCTTCTTTTCCATTCATCCATTAATGGGATCCTTCCCATTGTTTCTCTTACCCCTTAGTGCTAGTAGATAAAAGTAGCAGACCCACAGCTTGTTTGTACAGACAAATCTGTCATTGCTCTCAGAGTGGTTCTGATCTCTGTGTGTGAGAGGAGTCCTGGGAGCGTTGCCTGTCCCACATCTGTCAGTGACTGGATGTGACAGTGAAGGCGACAGGGCGGTGGGGCTGAGCAAACACAGCTCAGTGTCTGCGCTCAAACCCAGCAAAAAGATCACAAGGAGCTCCTGTTAAAGGTGGAAAATCAGTTTTGTTGGACTTTGCCTCTCACCGTGTGTGCCCGGAGTTCTGAGCTGACACAAACACCCGACTGCAGGACAAGGGACAGCAGCAAAATTCCACTCGGGCCGGTGGATGTGCTGCAATTTTTTCCTCCACAGATTTTTAGGAACTTCAATCTGTGTCACTGTGCTTTGTTTTGCAGGTTGTTGTGGCCTTGGCTGTCAGAGTGTGGGGGTTTGCTGGCGATAGTTCCTGTTCCAAGCCAAAAAAAGCGCTCACGTAAGTCGGCTCAGATGGTTCTTCCCTTCCCTCCTTTCTCACAACTTATTTTTGGGTGCTAAAGTTGTCACTACCAGTTGGATGGGACAACACAGGCTTTGCATTTCCCCTGTGCTGTGGTAGGAAAAGAAATTTCCATAGGTTTTTTTCCATATTTTTTTCCATAATTTCTTTTTTTTTTCTCATAATTTTGCTGGGATTTGCCTGGAAAATGATTCTGTGTCAGCTGGTGAAGGGAAGGTTTGGGGAGGACGTGGGCTGGCTGATGTGTGCCCACCTTTGCCCCCAGGGGCTGTACAGCAAATAACCAAGCCCTCCCTTTCCCCAGAGCCCCGAGATCCACGGATGTCTCTTCATATTTAAATAAAATATTTATTTTTGGCAAACAATCTCAGCACCGAGCTGGGTTTTCTGTGCTCAGGGATGACCTCGAGCAGCTCTGAGGATCAAAAACAGCTACAAACACAACAGTGCTCAGCAAACCTCTGCAGGGCACCCTGTGAGCCCTGTGACACTGGGACACCAGGAAAATATGATACAAATATTATACAAATAATATAAAAATAGGCATGGTAATAAGGGAGAAGTTGCCAAAAACTGGGGAGCAGCAGTATCTCAAAGCCACAGCTGGGAGCTGCACAAAGCTTTTTCCTTGCTCAACAGGCAGATTGAAATAAATTTATTTTATTAATGGAAATCTGTTTTTCCAACGAGAGAGCTCATAAGTCAGAGGGCAAGAAAAGGGAATGGTCAACTTAAGTTCTTAATGTTTGGCCTTTTAAACTCCTTCCTCTTTACAAATGTTTAATTCATCACTAAATATTCCTTCATTTAGTGCTGCTGAAACTGAGTCAGAGATAAGAAATCCTCCAAGAGCTTGGTCCGTGCAGTCATAAATGTTCCACATGATTTGTGCTTAAATCCTCAGTGCTGCACAACTCTGTAAATTTAATATTGAACTCTTGATTTTCCAGGTTGTTTCCTAAGCTGCAGGGTGGGTTTATGTGTCAGTCCACTTCTCCCACACTGGGTCTGAGTTTTTCCAGTTAACGTGCTCAAAGCCAAATGTTTAATGTTCAGAGAAGTCTTGCTATTTAATTAAATAAATAAATCAATATGTCTATTAAATAAATAATTATATTAATATATTATTATAGTAAATAATTATTATATTGATATAACTATATAAATTGTATTAATACATAATTAATAATATAATATAATATATGTTATGTTATGTTATGTTATATATAATCTATATAATATGATATATAATATATAATAAAATATAATTAATAAATATATTATATATTATATATTGTATATTATTAACATATTATTAATATATTAATTATTTTAAATAAATAATCTTTATTGCTGCTCATAAAGTGAATTTTTAACATTCAAGTAAGGACCACCTTATTTTTGTCCCAAGAGCTCTCAGTGGTTTCTAGAGCTTCTGTCTCCTGTCACTGTGGAACCAATTAAATTAACAATGTTAATTGTTAATGGGAACAATTAACCCATTTGTGTGAGGGGTTCAAACACTGACCCCATGTGGGGCCCAAATGTTGGGGTGCAGCAGCTGGTGATGTGCAGGGAAAAGGGGAGGGGAGGCAAGGGAAATAATTGAAAACAATACTGTGCAGGAAGATGTAAATGAATTTCAGGTGACGTTTACCACGTTCGCCATGACTGGGTTTGGCTCTGGGATGGGTTTCCAGCATCCAAGCAAACATCCAGCATTCTGCTGGCCCGTCCTTTGTGGCTGCTGGCTGCAGAGCTGCTGTCCCATCCTCAACACCCCAAAGCTCTTTGCTAAGTGGGAATTGTTCTCAGGCTGAGGAATTAACAGCAGAGGTTCCCTGACAGAAACAGCCAGGCATTCATCCCGCAGTAATTGTTCCCAGAACTGGCAAATCAAATTAAAGCACTTTGCTGCTGCATTCCTTTCTTCTGTGCAGGTCTTTATTTATAACATTTGCTGTTTAGGTTTGAAATGTCAGCCTGTGCATGGTTACACACAAATGACACATGAAAGCAAAATGTGACTGGAGACAAGAATGAGCGTTACCACCAGGAATGAGCGTTATCACCAGGAATGAGCGTTACCACCAGGAATGAGCGTTATCACCAGGAATGAGTGTTATCACCAGGAATGAGCGTTATCACCAGGAATGAGCGTTATCACCAGGAATGAGCATTACCACCAAGAATGAGCGTTACCACCAGGAATGAGCGTTATCACCAGGAATGAGTGTTATCACCAGGAATGAGCGTTACCATCAGGAATGAGCGCTTTCACCAGCAATGAGCGTTACCACCAGGAGTTATCACCAGGAATGAACGTTATCACCAGGAATGAGTGTTATCACCAGGAATGAGCGCTTTCACCAGGAATGAGCGTTACCACCAGGAGTTATCACCAGGAATGAGCGTTATCACCAGGAATGAGCGTTATCACCAGAATGAGCGTTATCACCAGGAATGAGCGTTATCACCAGGAATGAGTGTTACCACCAGGAATGAGCGTTACCACCAGGAATGAGCGTTATCACCAGGAATGAGCGTTACCACCAGCAATGAGCGTTACCACCAGGAATGAGCGTTATCACCAGCAATGAGCGTTACCACCAGCAATGAGCGTTACCACCAGGAAGGAGCGTTACCACCAGCAATGAGCGTTATCACCAGGAATGAGTGTTACCACCAGGAATGAGCGCTTTCACCAGGAATGAGCGTTACCACCAGGAGAAATGATTGTTTGCAGAGATACATCCAAACCTGCCCCGTTTTCTTGTACAAAACCTGATTTCTGCTCCTCAGGACCTTTGTCAGGCTAAGCAAAAGCTGTTCTGGCATTAACTCCTTTGTGCTGAGGTGTTTTTCCCCGTTCCTCAGGGAGGGAAGAGGCTGCACCCTGAGCATCTCCAGAGAGCCGTGTGCGCCCAGGGCCGGCGCTGGCGTGTGAAGCACCATCCTCCGTGTCTGGAGAGGGCACAGGGACACTCTCACTGTTAATAAAGAGCTCTTTGGAAACCTCTCCAACACAGCTCAAGGGCCAAAATTGCTTCAAGTGCTCACAAACTCCACTTGTGGGGCTCGGCTGAGACCAAGAGCTCCTGGTTTCTCTGCAGTGAGCGGAAGTTGTTCAATCCCACCACTTTTAATGGCTTTACAGTAAAAGGAAAGTTGTTTAAAGTAGGTAAAACACTTTCACCAGTGAAAAACTTCCTCCCAAGGTCTAATTCATGGTTTGAATGAGCTCTTGAGACCAGAGCTCGTTGAGGTGTGAGGGGAGCGGGAGCAGCTTTGGAAATAGCTGAGCTTTGGTGGCAAATCTGCTTTTGCTGTTGCCTTCTGTTTACCCTCAGCATGTGCTGTTATGTAATGGAAACAGAAAAACACATCTGAAAGCAGCAAATATGAAAGGTAGGAATGCATTAAAATCATGCCAGATGAACAGTGTGCAGGAGGAGAAAATCTCTGAGCCAGTGACTGAGCTGCTTCTGCCAAGGTTAAAACTGAGCAACTGACAGCACTTCAACATTTTCATTTTTTGTTCTTCAGTGGCAGAGGTATTGGTTTAATTCTGGGCCTGAACTACCAAATAAATAAGCTTTTCTAGCTTTTGCTGGAGTCAGGTTCTCAGGCCGTTTTAATTAATGTGTATTTGTCCAAAAGTGCCAAGGCCTGGGAAGGATCTGGTGGTGCCAAACCAGCTTTTTGATTTCCCTGAGAAATCAGAGATCCTGTCTGCCCTGCTCAGGCTGATCCAAGCAGGAACCTGAATTCAGGGACACACAGGTGACACCCACACCCAGCTCTCCCCTTCCACAGCTCTATCCCCATCTGTTCCTGAGGAGAGGAGAAGCAAATCAGCTGCTGGGTTGGTTCTGGTGCTGTTTGCTCAGGAGAGAGCGGGCTCTGCTTCCTCCAGGTGCAACACTCATCTGCCAAAGGAGATTTATTTTCTTTTAAAGGTTTAGAATTTAACGTGGGGTTAGAGGGATTTCATCCCTGAATGCTGCAGGTGTGGGAGCAGGACCTGCACGGGGGTTTCAGCATCCCCTGGTGGAAATTCCTTATGCATGTCCAGGTACACAGGGGTGGTGGCTTGGCCACATCTGGACATGTCACCTCCACCTGCTCAGCACTGAGGGGCTTCAATTGGTCATGGGTTTAGTAAAAACACAAAATAGCCCCAAAATCAAGGGATTTCCATGGCCCTGCAGCACCCAGCCCTGTCCCCTGCACATCCTCAACGTGAGGATGAGGATGAGGAGAGGCTTGGGAAATCTCACTGAAATTCCTCTCTGCTGACGCCCAAATTTGCAGCACAGGCAAAATCACAGCACTGAAGAAAATGAGCAAAACTTTATATTTTCCTGAACTGTTAAAAAGTAAGAGCTGAAAATGCTGCAAATGCTTCATACACTTAAAAAATCCAGGGTTCCATTTTGGTATTTTTCTGATTGTTGCTGCACTTTCTGAGGCTCTCATTTCACACGTGGAAATTGGTGATGAGCAGATTAAGGGATTTCCCACCACCTGTGGCGTTATTAGAAAGAGCAGATGCTGGTAATGCTGGGAAGAGAAATCTGGCTTGGAATTCAGACTTCTTTTATTTGCACATTTCTGAGAAATGGAATATGTGTGACTCCTAATGATCTAAGTTATTAGGAAAAGAAAGCTTTAAGGGAGCTGGCCCCAAGACTGTGTCCTATTAATTCTAAACGTAAAATAATTTCTCTGATGACAATGAGAAACTGCACAGTAATTACAGCGGCCCAAGAGAAGAAATTACTGTGCAGTCTCAAGTTATCAAACAACTCCAACCCTTTTTTAATATCACAGCAATGCTTAGGTTTCATGCAAGAAAAGCAAAATACCCCAAGGTAGTCTAATTTCATCTCCCAGCAAACAGAAATCTTTTTTCTGCGGATGCAAATTACATTTTTATTACAGCAAAGAGCAATGTGTACTTTATGTTGGTTTTTTTTCCTTTAAGCTCATTGGAAACGCAGCTGATGTAATTGGACAATTGATGTAACTGCAAATGCAATTGCAGTAATTGCACATGCAAATGAGGGATTGTTCTCAGGGCTATAAAACTTCTGGGAGCAGGTACAATGTGCATTGCCTGCCTCATAATTGTATGGGTATTTTGCACCGAGGCTTTTATCCAGCTCCCACCTCCTTATTTATTTGGGAGCAGCTCCGTTCCCTAAATATGAAATATCCTTTACACAGCAAGCAATAAAAATAATGGGTTCCCCATAATACTCAGGGCTGGGAACGCATTATTTCTAAACTGTGGTGCCTTTTACTTTATGGAGAGTGAAATAAACACTGGGGAGAAAACCTCATTTAAGCTCCGCAGCCACCGGGACCATCCCGAATGGCAGAGGGGAGGGAACGTGGCAGGCAAGAGTTTATGATGGGTTTTTTTTAAAACCTGTTGTTGCTAATGATAATGTTTTAAATGTAATAACTTCTCCTCTCACTCCTTCTCTTTCAGGTTTCCTTGGCATCAGGAGCTGCTCTGTGGTTAAATCCTGGTTTGTGTGCGAGGAAAAGCCCAAAGGTTTCACAGCTCTGTGCCCGAGCTGCTGGAGTTCAGGAGCTGTGCACACTCAGGTCATTCCTTGGGCTTGGAACAAGGAATTTTATTTATTTAGGTATTTATTTATTTAATATAATAAATATTATACACTATACTATATATAGTATATATATATAATATATTATATATTAACATTTATATATATTTAATATATATTTTAATATATAATAGATAATAACTATTATAAACTATACTATATATGGTATATATATAAAATATTATATATTAACATAACATTTATAATATATTTAATATATATATTAATATATATAATATAATAAATATTATACACTATACTATATATAGTATATATTATATATATACTCTATTATATACTAGCATAATATTTATAATTTATATATTCAATATGTATTTTAATATATATAATTAATATAATAAATATTATACACTATACTATATATATATATAATATATATACTATATTATATATTAACATAATATTTATAATAGATATATTTAATATATATTTTATATATGTAATTAATATAATAAATATTATACACTATATTTATTATATATAATATATAATATGTTAACATAACATTTATAATATATATTTAATATATATTTATATATATATAATATAATAAATATACACTATATACACTATATATAATATATATACTATATTATATACTAACATAATATTTATAATGATATATTTAATATATATTTTAATATATGTAATTAATATAGTAAATATTATACAATATATATAATATATACAATATAATATCTATTAACATAATAGTTATTATATATTTTAATACATATATTAAATATATATAATTAATATAATGAATATTATATACTATATTATTTATAGTATATATAGTATATTATATCTATTATATATAAACATAATATTTATAATAGATATATTTAATATATATATTTAAAAATATATAACTAATATAATAAATATTATATACTATATTATATAGTATATATATAATATATGAGATATATTATATATTAACAATATTTATAATATATATTTAATATATATTGTTTAAAAAAATTATAAAACCCCTCTTTTCCTTGTTTTCCCCTCCTCTTTTCCCCCCTGACTGCAGCGGAGGCACCAGCAGAGTGTTCCAACAGCACCAGGCTTTAAGGGAGCTGGTAGAGGCAGATCCAGGGAAAATGAGCTGAATACATTGAATTTATTGCTTTTATTGTCTTCTATTCCAGAGCAGGACTGCACACAAGCTCCACATGTGCTAGGAAAGGAAACTTTGAATTTATGAGGCAGATAAAACTTCAGGCTGGGATATCAGTGTTGGTGAAAGCCAGTGGCACTACAGGAATAAAATAAAAACCCCAGTGATGCCCCTGGCATTGGAGAGGGCCAGGCAGGTTTCTGCTGTGGGCAGAAACATCCAGGTGTGTGTGGCAGGAGGGGAAAAGGAGCTGAGGGAGAGCAGGGCCGTGCTCTCAGCTGTGGGGATCAGCAGAGATCAGTGACAGTGTGCAGGAAATGCTTTTCCACACAACCACAGAAATGTCTCCTCCAATGTGCATTCAGAGCCAGAGGCATCCCCAGAAAGAGCTACAACACTTTATTTCCAACAGTTTGCTGGGCCAAGGAAGGGGCAGGAAAAAAATTCCTTCCCATTCATGTAATTATGGCCCAAGGAATGAATTTTTCAGATTAAGCCATCATTTTTATCCTGGTGTGGTCACTCTGCATGCAGGATAGCTCCAGGATTGACCCAGAGTGATGTGAGCCCACTTTTCCTCACTGCAAGGCCAATTCCTGTATCTGTCCATGTTCCTGATGAGTTCCTCATCACTCTCTGAACTTGGAGTGGCTCTCTTGGGAGAATGGTAAAGAAGAGAGAATTGGATTCCCAAGGGCTGTGCTTATACAGAGTGGTGCCTGCATGGAAAATTTATGGATTCTTGTTTTGCCAAAGGATTGGTGACCTGGCACTGCCAGGGGTCACTCAGATTTTGCTGAATGCATTTCTTGTTCCAAAGGCTCCTCTGCAAACCCAGAGGTGCCCAGAGCACACAGGGCTATGACCTGCAGGGCAAAGGATGCTGGAAATGACCTGGTTCAGGTGGCCAGCTCCAGCCCCATCTCCATCTCCATCTCCATCTCCAGCCCCAGCCCCAGCCCCAGCCCCAGCCCCAGCTCCATCTCCATCTCCATCTCCATCTCCATCTCCAGCCCCAGCAGTGCTCTGTGCCTGTCTGGACAAGGAGACTGCCCTGTCTGTGAGAAGAATGAAATTTGAGAGCAGGATTATTTGCAGGTTCTCACTCTGTTTAAGCTCCCTGGGAAGGCCCTGCCGTGCTTTGTTGAACAAACACTTGTGTGAGATGGGAACTTGATCTTCACATGACATTTATAGCTTGATAGGAAGAACCTCTGGCTTAATCTGTTCCACTGAGAGATGAGGATTTATTTTATTTATCAAATCCAAGTCCTGTTTGGGGGTTAGCTCCTCAGCTGACGTGCTCCAGTGCGGAATAGGGGCAGATGTGGTGGAGAATTTCTAATGGAACAAAAGGTTTTGTGCTTCCCTCACTTCACCTGCTCTCATTTTCCTCATCCTCATTTTAAATTCCCATGGAAATACAATGTGTTTTACCCTGGATTGTGTTTATTCTCAGAATAAGAGTTTTCACTGCTGTCCATGGACTGGGAATGCCACTCCTCTGGATCCCGGCTGTCTTCACTCTCCTGTTGGGCAGATGAGCTCATTTTTCCATGGAATAATGGAGCGGCACACTGGCTGGGGTTGGAAGGGACCTTAGACATGACCTGGCTCCACAAGGTCAGGGGATGAGGGAGCAGGGTCAGTGTGAGGATCCCTCACCCCGAGCAGAGCTGGAATGCTGCAGCTCCAAACCCACACATCCCTGTGTGCCACAAATGGATGAAACAGGAACGAAAACAATGAAATGTGGAGCAGATTTTTAAAGGGGAAGGCGATCCCAGCCCCTGGGGGGGCAGAGCTGTTTCTGTGTCACAATTCCCAGCTCTGCTCCCCCCTGTTCTCCTTCCCGAGGCTGGGCTGAGGCTCCAGCCAGCTCTGCTTGCCAAACCCCAGCCTCAGCCCTGTATTAAAACCAATCCCCCATATGGTGGCAGCCTTTTGAAAGAGATGGGCAAAACCTCCCTCCCCTGAGTGTTTGTTTTAATGCAGTCAGGAAGAAAAACAGAGCGTGTGGAATGGCTCTGCTCAGGCCCATGGGGAGAAATGAGCAGCTCTGAAGCACTTCCACTGAAACCTGAGAGAGGGAGAGGCTGCCTGAGTCCCTGCTAACAAGATTATTTCGATCCTTATATCAGCACAGGAGTGGTTTTAATAATTCCCATCACTTCTCAAGTGCTTATAAATGTCGTGGCCTTAGATAAATATAATTTTTACCTTTCTACAATATTCTTTTATATTTTCATAGAGTAACAACTACATTTCAGGCTAAAAAAGGGGTGAAATTTCAAATGGGCAGCGCAAACACGAGGTTTTAATGTACTGAGAGACGTAAGGGCACAAACCCATAAATACAAAACCAAAATCAACCAAATGTGCCAGAGACAGAAAAAATACCAGCTCCGTTGGCAAGGTGAAGACTTTGTGGGATTCCCTCTGGAGAGTGACCAATATAACAAAATAGAGTCAATATTATAAATATATAAAAATATTATAAATATTTATATAATTATAAATTATAATAATTATAATTATATATTATATATTATATATTATATATTATATATTATATATTATATGTATTATATATAAATATATATTATTATGTATAATTATATATAATTATATAATATATATACTCAATAAAATAACTCAAATATATACAATTAATTGTATATTTACAATATACATTTATTATAAATATTTTGTATATTTATATTTATTGTCTATATTTACAATATCTATACAATTTAATAACTCCAGGTCCCACTTCTGTTATCTCTGTTGCTGTCATGCCTCAGCAGAGGCTGCACGGTGATGTTGGGAGAGTTTGTTCCTCTTCCCTGAGCCATTTCTGCTGGCATCCAGCAAATTCCCAAATAAGTGTGCAGCAGAGCCCTCCTCATTCCCTGCAGCTTTCCAGGAGCAGGGAGCCCTGTGCTGGAAGTTCCTCTGCTCCTGCTGCTCCGGGCAGGAAAATCTCTTTGGATGATGGAGGTTTCAATCCTGGAAATCAGGGCCAGGAACTGGAAAGCAAATGGGGAAAGTGGGGTTAATTCCTTTAATTGCCCATCAGGCTTTGCTCCTTCCCCCTCCAAGGCCCCACTGAGGAAAATTTCACTGGTGGTGAAGCTCTGCCACCACTGGAGGGGTTGGGGCTTTCCAGAGGGTTCGTTTGGCCTGCAGAGCCCAGCAGGGCTGTGAATCAGCAGGAATCCTTCCAGCCAAGGAATGATGCTCATCCTGGACCCCTCTGACCCTCTTTGTGCTCAGCCCAAGCCCCCTGTGTGCCCAGGGGAAGACATTTGGTTTCTTGGCCTCTCTCCACCCTTAGAAATGCAGTGTCGGTGCTGACTGGCAGCTCGGAGAGTCCCAGCCAGCTTATTGTTTTAGAAATAAAGATATTAGCATGCAAATGACTCTGGGAGGTGTTTGTTCTCATTAGAGAACGGAGATCATTTGATAAAAGATGCAGCGTGCCTCCTCTGTGAGAGGGTTCAGCAGCTCTGCCCTGTCTGCAGGGCTCTCTCAGCGCCAGAGCTCGGGGAGTGCAGCAGGGAGAGCTCAGGAGACAAATGGTTTATGACACTCGGGTTACCTTTGCTGCGCAAGGTGGGCGTGAAATGTTTTATGGGGAGACAAAAAAGATGATGGGCAATTAACTACAGACTCATGCAGCAGGTTTATCATACGCTCAGCTCATCCATCTGTGTCTCAGTCTCCAGCAGACTCATGAGTTTCATCAAGAAAACCATTTTCAAACTGGCAGAGCAAAACAGATCGGTTTTGCCTCCGAGCTCCGCTGAGGTTTGCAGAGCTTTTATCATATGTTTGTGGTTTACAGATGCAAAATACACATGTAGGGGAAAGGAGGGGGGCAAACGCTTCTCCCCTTGCGGGGGGCAAATTTGAAATATTTCTCCCCCGGGGAGCAGCTCTGCAGCTGCTCCTGTGCTGGGAGTGGCTGCACTCACATTGAGGCAAGGGAATCCTTTGGGGTGAGAGGCTGAACTCGGTGTGGAGCTGCATGGACATCCCAGCCTCTGTCCTGTGGTGCTGAAAGAAGGTTCAGGGAACAGGGAGGGGAGGGATGAGCTGGTGGTTCGAGAATGTTGGTGCTGCTTTTGCCTCTGCTGCAGGTGGTGTGTGTGACCCCTGTGAATCACTGGGTCTGGCTGTGACTCAGTTCTGGTCTGTACAGTCACAGAATCGTGGAATGGTTGGGTTGGGAGGACCTTAAATCCCACCCAGTGCCACCCCTGCCATGGCAGGGACACCTCCCACTGTCCCAGGCTGATCCAAATCTATCCAACCTGGCCTGGGGCACTGCCAGGGATCCAGGAGCAGCCACAGCAAATCTGGGCACCTGTGCCAGGGCTGCCCACCCTCCAGCCAGGAATCCTTCCCAAAATCCCATCCATCCCTGCCCTCTGTCACCGTGAAGCAGTTCCCTTTGTCCTATCACTCCATGCTCGTGTAAAAACTCTTTCTCCATCTCTTGTTGATCCCCTC
Organism: Acrocephalus arundinaceus; assembly: GCA_021534815.1. Classification (NCBI taxonomy): domain Eukaryota; kingdom Metazoa; phylum Chordata; class Aves; order Passeriformes; family Sylviidae; genus Acrocephalus; species Acrocephalus arundinaceus. The sequence continues at coordinate 19,154,823 of JAJEOU010002284.1, forward strand.
AGGTCAGGATAGTTGTTGTTTTTTCGATCTGTTTGTGCTAATTCAGTTCATACTTCACAATTGCCCCCTCAATATTATGCCAATGAATATCTTATTGGAGACACTTAAGCACTAATCTTATAGAAATAATTTTTCCTTAACTAATTAGTTGGACGCTGTCTGCCAGCTTGGCTAAAAAAAAAAAAAAAAAAAAAAATATTGATTTTCAGAATCAAAGGTAATTATTTTTATCCTCTGAACCTTCGAGGGCCTCTTCTCTTTTCAGCCTCTAAATGTGAACTGCTGCACAAAAAGCACACAGCTCTTCCCTGGGGAGGGAATCAATAGAGGGGAGCTGGGGATAATCAGTGCAAGTGGCACGGAGCCCTGGGATGGTGTCTCTGTCTCTCACCCTGTGCCTGCTGGGTCACACGGGAATACCCCAAACAGCTGGGTAAAGAGTGAAGTGCTGCAGGTCCCTGGGTCACACAGAATACCCTGAACAGGCTGGTAAAGAGTGAAGTGCTGCAGGTCCCTGGGTCACACAGGAATACCCCAAAAGCTGGTAAAGAGTGAAGTGCTGCAGGTCCCTGGGTCACACAGGAATACCCCAAATAAGCTGGGTAAAGAATGAAGTGCTGCAGGTCCCTGGGTCACCAGGAATACCCCAAATAAGCTGGGTAAGGAGTGAAGTGCTGCAGGTCCCTGGGTCACACGGGAATATCCCAAACAGGCTGGGTAAGGAGTGAAGTGCTGCAGGTCCCTGGGTCACACAGGAATACCCCAAATAAGCTGGGTAAGGAGTGAAGTGCTGCAGGTCCCTGGGTCACACAGGAATACCCCAAATAAGCTGGGTAAGAGTGAAGTGCTGCAGGTCCCTGGGTCACAGGAATACCCAAAGCTGGTAAGATGAAGTGCTGCAGGTCCCTGGGTCATGCAGGAATACCCCAAATAAGCTGGGTAAAGAGTGAAGTGCTGCAGGTCCCTGGGTCATGCAGGAATACCCCAAATAGGCTGGTAAAGAGTGAAGTGCTGCAGGTCCCTGGGTCACACGGGAATACCCTGAACAGGCTGGTAAAGAGTGAAGTGCTGCAGGTGCCTGGGTCACACGGGAATATCCCAAATAAGCTGGGTAAAGAGTGAAGTGCTGCAGGTCCCTGGGTCACACAGGAATATCCCAAATAAGCTGGGTAAGGAGTGAAGTGCTGCAGGTCCCTGGGTCACACGGGAATACCCCAAATAAGCTGGGTAAACAATAAAGTGCTGCAGGTCCCTGGGTCACACGGGAATACCCAAAAGCTGGGTAAAATAAGTGCTGCAGGTCCCTGGGTCACACGGAATACCCCAAATAAGCTGGGTAAACAATAAAGTGCTGCAGGTCCCTGGGTCACACGGGAATACCCCAAATAAGCTGGGTAAACAATAAAGTGCTGCAGGTCCCTGGGTGTGCCACGGGGTCACTGGTGCACAAACAGCTCCCCACAGCTCCCAGCTGTGCTTTTCCACGCTGTGCTCTGCTTTCCTTGCAGGAAAACCCACTGACAAAGCAGTGCCCTAATTTTTTAATTAATTTGCCTGATACATGTATGTTTTTGAGGCTTTAGAACGCTGCTGCTGCTGGAACACTGTGCAGCTCTGAGGCTCCAGCCAGTGCAACGCTGCCTTTAAATCCCCTCCCTGGCCACTGCACGCTGCTGGAGGAACTCCTGGAGGAAGATGTTGGCCTTGTGGACTGAGCTGACAGTCCATAAATCGCAGCTCTGTCAGCCCAAAGAGGTGCCATAAAGAGAGCAGATTAAAAGAGATTAGTTCTGCCAGGTTTGGCCTGAAGGGAGAATTTACAGCTCCCCTGTGCCTGCCCTGGAGCTGCGGGCTGGGGGCTCAGAGTTCAGGGGGATCCTCCTGCTCCGGTGACACCGACAGCAGCTCTGCTGTCCTGGGGGAAGGGGCAAGGGGGGATCAGGACAGCCTGGGGGTTATTTTCCATCTCTGAGTTGTTTTGGAAGAGGCTCATTGTGGGCCTGACACTTCTGAGCCTGAGAGAATTGTTTTAGCCTGCTGGTAACTGTTAACTCCTCCCCAAGGGAAATCCTCTAACAAGTTTCTTTCTCAAAACAATATTGTAAAAACAACATTTCTTTCTCAAAACAACCTTATAAAAACAACGTTTCTTTCTCAAAACAACCTTATAAAAACAACGTTTCTTTCTCAAAACAATATTGTAAAAACAATGTTTCTTTCTCAAAACAATATGGTAAAAACAACGTTTCTTTCTCAAAACAATATTGTAAAAACAATGTTTCTTTCTCAAAACAACCTTGTAAAAACAACATTTCTTTCTCATAACATTTTTTGCCAGGTGGTGTTTTCTATTTCTTAGTTTAACCTATGGAATTAGAGAGAAGTTGTTCCTGTGCACCAACCATGCTCATTTTGTATGTAACACCTTATAAATATTAGGAAGAATTGGAAAATAAAGCTTTCTATGCTCATTTGCCTTCTGAATTACTGGAGTCAATAATCTTTATTTTGTGTCCAACAGCGACAGCTCATTGCTGATTTTTGTCACTGTGTTTGCAATCTGTGGAGTCAAACACTGCTGGAATGGGTTGGGTTGAGTTGGGTTAATCCCAAGACTGCTCCCATTGCACCCTGCCCTGCAGGGACACCTCCCTCGGTGTGAGGCTGCCCAGGTGATGGGGATTGATCCCTCAGGATGCTCCTGGGATGCCCAGGACAGCGAGGGTGGGATGTGAAGGCAGAACAGGAGGAGAGCTCACCAGCAACCACCAGTTCAGGCACCAGTCACCGACTGGGTTTAGCTTAAAACACCCCAAAATCAGTGCTGCAGTTTGTTGTTGTGGTACCCTGGGATCTGGACACCAAGAACGGTTTGAAAAATTCAAATTCCCTTTGGGAGTGATAATGAGGTGCCATCCCTGGATTTCTGCTGGCTCATGGAGGCTTCACAAGCCTGGGTTCATGGCTCAGTTTCTCTGGATTCAAACAGGAACACCCAGCAGGGGTTCAGTGCAGCCCATGCCAGAAAACTCCTGGGAAAATGGGATCAAAGAGTCAGGAATTCTGAGGAATGAGGGAAGGGAGAGGTTTCACTGGAGGGTTCCAGAGGGAGTGAGAGCTGTCACAGATTTGCTGCATTGAACGTGGCTTTAGATCTGGCCGAGCAGAGGAGCTTCAATCCCTTGGCTTGGGCAAGAGCCATCAACTCACGGAGCCATTCCCGGTCAGGTGAGACAAAATGTCCCTAAATGTCTCAAAATGTGCCTTTATTCCCTCCCTGCCCCCAGAGAGGCAGGAAAACCTTGTCCTTCGATGGCCAGACTTTAATCACGCCTGCTGTGATGCACCAGGAGCTGGGCTGTTTGTCTGCATTCCTAAACAGGGAAGGAAACGCATCTGCTAGAACACAACCTGAATTTGGCATGGCTAAAACGCCTTCCATCCTGGCTTTTCGCCCTGATTTTCAACAGCAATTTCCTATTTTCCAATATAAATGCAGATATTTGATAAGCCCTGATAATGGCATCCTGCAAATCTGTCGGTGTAATGAGTTCTCTGCAGTCTGGAAGGTGCCACTGTGGTTCTTGTTTTGATCACGGGATGCTACAGAGAGAAAAGCTGCTGGAAAAAGGAACTGTGAGCCTGTGGGAGAGCACCTTTCCCATTTTCCTGCTTCCCTCTAACATTTCTTTGGAAATTCCTGTTTTACATTATTTTAAAAAGGGATACAAGGTGAGGGCGTGGAAGTTTAAATGCTTGTTGTTAATAAATAAACACAAAATTCAGGATTCATATAAAATATCATTGTGTATCTTATCATTTCAAGGAGCCAGTTTATTTCTACAGCCACTTGGAAATACTTGGAGATAATTTTCCTTTCACATTTTCCATTTCCAGTCTATCATATCCATGAGAATTACTTGATAACCTGAATTTCCCTGTGGTTTATTTGTCTGTGGAGGAGCTGGTCTGGAGAGCACAAGTTCATCCAGGAGAGTCTGTTTTGCTTGATGGACATTTGTTCCCTCCCAGAGATGGAATATTGTGTCCCCATTTGATTCACTGAAGAAAATGAAATGCAAAATAAGCAGGGAAAGGGAAAGCTGTGATGATAAAATATGAAATATTTGTTAATGTGCATCGTGCCCATGTTCAGAGCCTCCAAATGGGGCCCTAAAATTGATCTGAATGCTGCAGCAGTGTTCCCTCCTTCCCAAGGAATAACAGCCTCCATTCCAGGACACAAAACCAGGTGGGAAAGGTTCCCTGAGTCCAGGCAGGGCTGGCTGGGACAGGAATGTGACATCTGGCTGGGATTTCCTCTGTGGGAAAGGCAAATCCCAGCTCTGTGGCACTGGGGTGGCCCAAACTGGGAACTCTGGTTTCTGTCAGGAGTGCAGGAATGGCCTCGTGCCCAGGAATACCAGCACAGGGAAACTGGGGCTGGGGGCTCCATCAAGTGTTTCAAACTCAAAATAAATTATCAACATAAATAATCAACCCATTCTCAAGTGGCTGGGTGAATGTAATTTAAAGTAATTAATTGCTGGTTAATTGCCATGCAGGTTAGTATCCTGTACAATGAAGTTCCTGGGTATTTCTGTTGCCACAATGTGAATATTTGCGTCTGCACTGGCAATCCTGAGGCAGCTGCACGGCTCCTGCCTGGTGTACACATCTCAAAGAGGTGCTCTTCAATTTTTTAAAGACACGAGCTGGCACTGGCTCAGTGAAACGATTGGATTGAGTGAAAATCACGACATTGGGAAGCTTAATTAAAAGAACTGCTGATAGAAAGGGCTAAGGGATAAGAGCTGTACATGATAGTAATAAAAACAATTAGAAGTCTGTAAAAGAACCTTTCCAACCTGCTGGCCACTGCCTTTTCCAGGTCCCTGCAGCTCTGGGGATGTGTCAGGGGATGGCTGGGCTCTGTCAGCCGTGCTGGAATAACTCTGGACAAACCTTCTCCCAAATGTGACAAACCCCGATGGGTCAAACTCCTCCTGAAGCCAGGAACGGCTTCCAGGGAAGCTCTGCTGACACCTGAGAAACTTCTGGATGGAGAACACCACGATGGAGCTCCATCCAATGAAATATCCAATTTCATTTCTCAGCAAACCTACAGTTTGTGTGTAAAGGTAAATATCTTCTTTCCATTCATCGTGATGGAGCTCCCGGGTGTGAGCCCTGGCTCCAGCACGGTAAAATCCCATTTTTCCTCTGGGATGCAGCCTTGGCCATGGGGAGGAGCTGTGCTCTGCCTGGGGAACATGCAGAAAAGAGAGTGCCGACATTTTAAAGCCAATCCTGGTTGTTTTTCAAACCTGAGCTGTGCTTTTGTATGTACTCGGATATCTGAAAAGCCTAAATTAGCATTCAGAGAGCTGTTGGCAATTTGGGGGCCAGATTTTGCTCTTATTTCCCTTTGTACTAAGCAGGAATGTGCAAGGAGAAATTGGCAGCGCACCCAGGACAGATTTGAGCTTGTTTAAAGCGAGTTCCTAGAATTGCTTTGCTCTTCTCCAGGCTGGGTGAGCTCCCAACCTGGTGCTTCACTGGGGGAGTGCTGGCTCCTGTGGGCTGCTCTAGGCACATCCCCAGCCCAGCTCCTGGAGATTTCCACCCAAAATCCTCACCCCCCTGCCAAGTCCATCCTGGTGAAACCCTCGGAGAGTCCAGCCCTGCGTGACTGCCACGGATCCCGTGGGTAACGCTGCCCTGGCTGCTGCCAGCTGGCAGGGATGGATGGAGGGAAGGATGGATGGATGGATAAATGGATGGATAAATGGATGAATATTTTAGGAAAATTAATCCACAAACGCCAGAGGTTTGTGTCCAAAAAGGAGACAGAGGAGTCCTTTTACTTCATATGAATAAAAGGAGAGGCCATGGGGCATTTCCCCTTGGGTCTCTCCAATTTTTGGTGGGTGCAGCCTTCTTCTTATCCCAATTTCCCAGCCGCATTTCCCTCTCTTTTTCCCCATTGGCTGAGGAACCTGAGAGGTGCAGACTGCCCAGAATGCCTAACACCCTAAATTCCCCTTTTAATGCATAACTCCCCCAAATTTTTAATTCTTATGGAATTTATGTTTTTTCCCCCATTGTTTCTTTCATCTCTCAATATCCAATTTCATTTCTCAGCAAACCTACAATTTCTTTGTAAAGGCAAAAATCTTCTTTTCCATTCATCAATCAGTGGAATCCTTCTCATTGTTTCTCTTACCCCTCAGTGCTGGTTTTACCTACCAGCAGCCCCACGGCTTGGTGGTAAAGACAAATCTTCATTCCTCTTGGATGGATGGATGGATGGATGGATGGATGGATGGATGGATGGATGGATAAGGGATGGATGGATAAGGGATGGATGGATGGATGGAGGGAGGGATGGATGGATGGATAAGGGATGGATGGATGGATGGATGATGGATGATGGATGGATGATGGATGATGGACGGATGGATGAATGGATGATGGATGGATGGATGGATGATGGATGGATGGATGGATGGGATGGATGGATGGGATGGATGGATGGATGGATGGATGATGGATGGATGGATGGATGATGGATGGATGGGATGGATGATGGATGGATGGATGATGGATGATGGATGGATGATGGATGGATGGATGTGGATGATGGATGGATGGATGGATGGATGGATGGATGGATGGATGGATGGATGGATGGATGATGGATGGATGGATGGATGGATGGATGATGGATGGATGGATGGATGATGGATGGATGGATGGATGATGGATGGATGGATGGATGGATGGATGGATGGATGATGGATGGATGGATGA